>CAUYLG010026412.1:0-104402 GCA_963573385.1 Cacajao melanocephalus | reverse complement strand
GAAGCAAAGATTCTCAGATGAAGGCAACCCAAGAAAATTTGTTGTCAGCAAACCTAACTTTAAAAATGACTAAAGATGTGCTGTTGCAATTGGTTTGCAAGTATTTTATTGAAGATTTTTGCATCTATGTTCATCATGGATATTGGCCTGAAGTTTCTTTTTTTGTTGTCTCTGCTGGGTTTTGGTATTAGAATGATGTTGGTCCCATAAAATGAGTTGGAGAGGATTCTCTCTTTTTGTATCGTTTGGAATAGTTTCAGAAGGAGTGGTACCAGTTCCTCTTTGTACATCTGGTGAAATTCGGCTGTGAACTCCTCTGGACCTGGACTTTTTTTGGTTGGTAGGCTATTAATTGCTGCCTCAACTTCAGCCCTTGTTATTGGTCTATTCAGGGTTTCAACTTCTTCCTGGTTTAGTCTTGGAAGAGTGCAAGTGTCCAGGAATTTATCCATTTATTCCAGGTTTACTGGTTTATGTGCATAGAGTTGTTTGTAGTAATCTCTGATGGTAGTTTGTATTTCTGTGGGATCGGTGGTGATAGCCCCTTTATCGTTTTTTATTGCATCTATTGGACTCTTCTCTCTTTTCTATTAATCTGGCTAGCGGTCTATTCTGTTGATCTTCTCAAAAAACCAGCTTCTGGATTTATTGATTTTTTGAAGAGTTTTTGTGTGTGTGTGTTTGTCTCTGTCTCCTTCATTTCTGCTCTGATCTTAGTTATTTCTTGTCTTCTGCTAGCTTTTGAGTTTTTTTGATCTTGCTCCTCTAGCTCTTTCAATTTTGACGATAAGGTGTCGAGGTGTCGATTTTAGATCCTTCCTCGCTTCTCATGTGGGCATTTATTGCTATAAATTTCCCTCTAGACACTGCTTTAAATGTGTCCCAGAGATTCTGGTACGTTGTGTCCTAATTCTCATTGGTTTCGAAGAACATCTTTATTTCTGCCTTCATTTCATTGTTCGTCCAATCAGCATTCAGGAGCCAGTTGTTCAGTTTCCAAGAAGTTGTGCGGTTTTGAGTTAGTTTCTTAATCCTGAGATCTAATTTGATTGCAGTGTGGTCTGAGAGACTGTTATGATTTCCATTTTTTTGCTTTTGCTGAGGAGTGATTTACTTCCAATTATGTGGTCAATTTTAGAGTAAGTGCAATGTGGTGCTGAGAAGAATGTCCACGAGGACTTCCCCAACCTAGCAAAACCCAACCGATTGAGTTTTGACTTTTTACCCAGTTTGCCTGTCTGTGTCTTTTGATTGGGGCATTTAGGCCATTTACATCTAACGTTAATATTGTAATGTGTGAATTTGATCCTGCCATTATGTTACTGGTTGTTTATTTTGCCTGTTGGAGGACACAGTTACCTCATTGCATCGTTGATTCATTTTTGCAGTGGCTGGTACTGGAGGTTATTTTCTGTGTTTAGTGCTTCCTTCAGGAGTTCTTGTAGGGCAGGTCTGGTGGCGATGAAATCTCTCAGTAACTGCTTGTCCGTAAAGGATTTTATTTCTCCTTCACTTTGAAGCTTAGTTTGGCTGGATATGAGATTCTCGGTTAAAAGTTCTTTAAGAATGTTAAATATTGGTCCCCACTCTTTTCTGGCTTGTAGGGTTTCTGCTGAGAGATCTACTGTGAGTCTGAGGGGCTTTCCTTTGTGGGTGACCGAAACTTTCTCTCTCGCTACCCTTAGCATTTTTTCTTTCATTTCAACCCTGGTGAATCTGATGATTATGTGCCTTGAGGTTGCTATTCTTGAGGAGTATCTCTCTGGTGTTCTTTGTATTTCCTGTATTTGAATGTTGGCCTGCTTTGCCAGGTTGGGGACCAACGAAGCAAATAGGAAACTGCGTCGAAGGTATCCTTTCTTCTGCTTGATCAATTCGGCTATTGAAACTTGTGTATGCTTCACAAAGTTCTCGTGCTGTGTTTTTCACCTCCATCAAGTCGTTTATGTTCTTCTCTAGGCTGATTATTCTAGTTAGTATTTCATCTAATCATTTTTCAAGGTTTTTAGTTTCTTTGCATTGGGTTAAAACATGTTCTTTTAGCTCAGAGAAGTTTGTTATTACGCATCTTCTGAAGCCTGCTTCTGTCAGCTCGTCAAAATCATTTTCTGACCTGTTTTGTTGCCATGATGGTGAGTCGTTGTGATCTCTCTGGGGAGGAGAGGCATTCTGGACTTCAATGTTTTCATCCTTTTTGCACTGGTTTATTCCCATCTTCTCTGAGTGGATGTCCTTTCTGTTAAAGTTGGGGTTATTTCTCCTGTATGAGGCATGTTTTTTTTAAATGCAGGTGTCAGTGTGCCACTTGAGACAGTCTGTCTGTTGTCTGCCTTTGCAGGCACTGCTGGGCTGCCTCAGTCTCAGCCAGGCTGCTGTTTATTCTTCGCCTGGTTTCCACACTGGTGGAGTTAGCCCTGTCTTCCCAATGGTGGGCTCTTTCCCTCTGCTGAGCCCTCTGTTCCCAGGTAGAGGATGCGTTAACTGCAAAACTCTCCCAGGAGACGGACTCCAGTTGCTGGATCTTGTAGGGGAGGGGCCTGTCTGGTAGTATCCCCCTCCCCGCTTTCAACTCTCCCTTCTGCGAGATGGGCAGTTCCTTTTCACAAGCTTTCTCAATATTAGTCCAAATCTCTGCCCTGGTCTGCACTCACAAGGCACTGGTCTGGCCGGGGCTGCCAGCCTGGGCTGTCGCCCGGGTCTGCGACTCCAGGTGGTTCTCAGCAAGGCAACGTTTTCCTTGTCTGTGTGCTGACGAAGTCCCAGAGTGAATTGCTGTATCTCATTCAGAGAACTGAGGAGGTGATGCCCCCTCAATCCTCTATGCCTGATACACTTTCCTGGTGAGGCAGTGCCCTGCCTTGCCTCAGCTGGACACCTTTGGGCTGCTTTTGCTGCCTTTCTTGGGGGTTACTCCCACTGTTCAAACAGTCCCTTTAAAACAAAACTGGCACCTCACTCAGACATGCAGATATCACTCTGGTTCTGCCTCACTCAGTGGTAGCTGCACTCCAGAGAAGCTTCCTTTTGGCCATCTTCCCCACTTCCCACACCAATGATCAGTGATTTGTATTTCTTTTTGGAGAAATGTCCATTCAGATCCTTTGCCTATTTTTAAAATGGGTTGTTTGTCCTTTTATAATTGAGTTGTAAAATTCTTTATATGTTCCACATACCAGTACCTTATAGATATATGATTTGCAAATATTTTCTCCAATTGGTAAGTTCTCTTTTTACCTTGTTAATAGACTCCTTTGAATCACAAAAGTTTTAATTTTAATAAAGTTCAACATCTCTTCAATTTCTAAGAAACAAGTAACATTATAATGTGCATTCTTGATTTTTCTTCAATATATATGTAGAAATATTTTCTGGTCTAAATTTATATTGTTTATAGAGTAGGCATCTAGAAAATGATAAGATATCCTTTAGAATTTTTCTAATAAAGAGAGTAACCATTTTCCCTAGTTCTATGCCATCTTTTGAGGTCCTGTTTGGGACAAAATTTGTATTAATATTATACCAATATATGATCTGTGTGATTTATTGTTTTATTATTTTGTTATTTTTACTTCCTCTTAACAGTTTTAAGAATGGTTTTACTTCCTCTCCAAATATTTTTTAATTGGACCATGAATTTTAAATTCAATAGACATGTATGCAGAATAAAGGTTGAATAAAATTTGTATAGTCATCAAAATTGTTTATTTAGGAATGAATCAAAATTTTGACAAAAGTCATGAACTATCTGAGCTAGAACTGGGTCTCAGAGAGGACTACAAGGAGTTCCCTGTAAGCGCCCTGGATGCCATTCTGTGCATTGCATGAGCCTCTGCTAAAATCTTTCTATGAATCTTGGTGAGCTACCAAACCATACAGTGTTAAGAGTTCTCTGTCACAACAGAGATAATGGATTCTGAAAATAGTAAATGGAGGTGATCAATATTCTATCATGTTTCATGGTGTTTTACCTTTAAGAAAAATAAATGCCAACTAAACTGCTTTTAAAATGAGATGTGCTTGAAGAAAAAGGGCCTGAAGCTTGGACCCAAAAATCATTTCCTAAAACAATTTTAGGGGGCATAAAATTTCAGCATTATAGCATAATACGTAATACTATTTTATAGTGTAGAGTATTAGTTTAGACATTACACTTTGTTCAGTAATAGCTTATTGAATATATAGTATGTGAGAAGACAATAATAAAAGGGTGAACATTGTGAAACACAGATTTGAAGGTATATGGAGTCCCTCACCCTGATATTTTACAAGCGTAGTTAATCAGACATTATTTTAGAATGGCTTATCTAGTGTTTTGAAATTTACTAATCAGGGATTAAACAAACTACAAAACAAAGTAATTAACTGAGCTGAAAGAAAGTAAATCCTATTAGAGGTGCAATAGGCTTAGTATTCCGAGATTGCAATTACTAAATATTATAGAGCAAATTATGTAAAAATATTTCGATGTCCAGTATATTTTCTAGAGGGTATGATTTGCAATTTCTTCAAAATTTCCATACACAATGTTTGGCTGACCAATTAACCAGCATCACTATCTACTTTAGCAATATTAAAAAGGAAGAAGAAGAAGAAAATAAGAAGTGTTGTTGGCATGTGAGCCTCTTTACAATGAACAGTTCACAAAATGCTGAGGGTATGTACATTGCAGAGGATGTGCACTCCTTTGTTTCTGGCCTATGATGTAAGGAGATGAAGGGAGCTGTAGTGGCCAGGAAATTGTCATAAGTCCCTGGCATTGTACTTTTTAAAAACTCATCTTTTACAATTTATAGAAGAACATACCAATTAAGAAAATTATGAAATGATGGATTATTAAAATTAAAATTATCATAACTCTACATCCAGCATATATTGCTATCACAATGTATTTGCAAACTGTCTTCAGTGAATAGAATACATACAATATATAGTAAAAAATATATTTGACAAAATTTGGTTGTTATATATACTATATTTACCTTTATTAAAACTCTGAAAAATAATATTGTTAATGGTGTTAAGTATTTTACTATGTAAATAATAATCCTTTATAAAAACTGCTTCCCCCATACAGTGCTCCTTGGAACAGTACCATCTGGTGTGATGTTAGAGGATGTCACACAAGCAAAGAGAGCAGTCTTAAAAATAAATCTGACAAACACTGTTCATAAATGTCTTAGGAAGAATTTATCAGAGTTTTAATATGTTAATGTGCATGACCAAACTGAAAGAGAGCAGTGAAGCAGCATCGTTGTCTGGGGTAAATACTCGAGGTTCATCATGTCGGGCCAAGAAAATTAAGAACATGAACACACACAGGGAGTGAGTTTAGGAGCAGAGGTTTAACAGTCAAAAGAAAGGGAAACGAGAATGGCTCTCTCGCTTGTGAGAGAGAGGGGCAACAGATTGGGAATTCCAGCCTGCAGCTGAGTGCACCGGATTTTATAGACAGACTTGAGGAGGCAGTGTTTGAGTTACATAGGGCCCACAGATTGGTTGGAGCAGGTGTGACATTTACATAGCATGCAGGGAAGGCTGGAAAACCCACCCTAATCTTATTATGCAAATGGGCTTTCCACTTGTCAGTACCATGTTTTTGTTCCTTACTGTACACGTGGCCAGCAAAGAGAACAGAAAATGGAGCTGCCATTTTGAACATGCCTAGTACCAGATAGCTTTTTCCTATTGGCACAACTGCTGGCATTCACCCACACAAGCTTCAAACTTGCATGTCTATGTCTGCAGCTCGATTTTACAGGCTACTCTTTATTAGAAAAGAAAACGATTTGGGGGCTGCTTTTCAATGAAAGGAAAACCCTACCAAGGTTTCCTTTATCGTCACTGTCTGCCTAAATAATTTTTCTTAACCCCTGTATCAGTAGTCAATTTAAAGTTTTCCCATGCTTACCTTTGACTAACAATGATTTTTCATGATTTTTATTATTATATAATCTATGTACACATTATCTATAATATCTCTACATTAGATAATGCATATCTATTATATTACTATTATATAATCTAAGATTTCTATTAATATCTTATGAGATGCTAGTGACTATACAACATAATGTGGGAAACATTGAATTAAAATATTCTTCTGCATATCAGTTAGTCTTTGCTGCACAACAACCTACCTTAAGACTTAGTAGCTTTAAATTTTTAATTATTTATTTATTCACAATTCTGTGGATCAGCAATTTGAGCTGAGCACAGCTGAGATGTCTCAATAACTCCATGTAGTGTTAGCTGGGCTTACTCCCATGCCAGAGCCCTTCTGAGCCAGCTCAAATGTCTGGACCTCACTCGCCCTAGAGTCTCTCACCCTCAAGGAGGCTAGCCCAGGCTTGTTCATGTGGTAGCAGGGTTCTGAGAGAGAAGAAGCTGCAAGGTCTCTTCAGGCCTGTGCTTGGAATTTACATGTTATTCTTACCTCATTCTATTGGCCAAACCAAGTCACAAGGTCAACTGAGATTCAAGGGGCAAGGAAATGGATTCCACTTCTTTATGGGAGATACTGCAAAGAATCTGTGACCATTTGCAATCTACCATACCTCTTGTCAAACATGTATGTTGTTTCTAGATTTTAGCTGCTATAAATAATACAGTGAAGAACATCCTTATACGTAAAACTGTGTGTACACTTCTGGTGGTTTCCTTAGGATAAATTCTCATAAGATAAGAATTATTGTGTCAAGAGGTATGGCTACATTTAAGGATTTAAATATACATTGCCAAATTTGGTTGAAATACTATAGCAATCCCTTCTCACCAGCAATATGCATCTCAGAATTTTTTCTTCTGGTTTATTGGAGACAAATCTTGTTTACTTTCAGCTAATGTAGCCTCTCAATTTTACTGTAATATGGCTAGGAGCAGTGGTTCATGCCTGTAATTCCAGCACTTTGGGAGGCTGAGGTAGGCAGATAACTTGAGGTCAGGAGTTCGAGACCAGCCTGGTCAACATGGTAAAACCCCATCTCTACCAAAAGAACAAAATTAAGCTAGGCATGGTGGTGCATGCCTGTAGTTCCAAATACTCAGGAGGCTGAAGCACAAGAATCACTTGAATCCAGGAAGCAGAGGTTGCAGTGAGCCAAGTTCACACCACTGTACTCTAGCCTGGGTGACGGAGTAAAACACTGTCTTAAAAAACTAATAAGAAATAAATTTTACTATAATATCATCCTTGAAGTCTGTGCTAGAAGACCACACTTTATAGGTGAAGCAGTTTTATAAGAACAAGATACTTAGAGTTTCTCGGTAGCTAAGTCTCCTTTATGAGGTCCAAAATAAAATACATTTATGCAAAATTCAACTATGTGCAGGAACACCATCATTTTCAAACTCACTAAATTTGTTTGTACCCTTGTAACAAGAAAATGCCATAGCTAATTTCCTATAGCCTGGTTAATTTATAATATAATCCCAATGACCTAATCAAACATTTTTACTTTGGAGACATGAATGAAGAAAAAGTACATGTTACAAAGGAAAGGTAATTTATAAGACTTGGAAACATTTTTTTCTGAGGAAGAAGGGAAAGGGATGGGGTAGTACTATAATTATCATAAAGAAAATGAAACTAATTTTTCCGGAATATAGTTTTCTTTTCTCATCACCCTCTTCTGAACACATTTTTCTTGTCATGTTGAAGAATTTTGGGAAGCTCTTTGGTAAAACATAGTAAAGATACAGAGACTGCTAGCCTAAGAGTCCATGGAATTGTTTGATGAGAAATTCAACATTTTCCAAATACAGATTTATATATATATTCTTCACTTTGGAAACCCTGAAGGCTTTAAAGTTTCTGGCCGAGTGCAAAGGCTCACACCTGTAATCTCAGCACTTTGGGAGGCCAGGGCAGGCGGATCATGAGGTCGGGAGTTCAAGATCAGCCTAACCAACATGGTTAAACCCTGTCTCCACTAAAAATACAAAAATTAGCTGGGCATGCTGGTGCGCACCTGTAATCCCAGCTACTCAGGAGGCTGAGGCAGTAGAATTGCTTGAACCTGGGAGGCAGAAGTTGCAGTGAGCCAAGATCACGCCATTGTACTCCAACCCGGGCAACAGAGTGAGACTCTGTCTCAAAGAGAATAAAAAAGCTTCTTCCAGCATTTTGTGGTAAGGCTCTTATATTAACTTTCTAGAGTGGCACTGAGAGAAACCCTGAGAACTTCAAGAACCTGGTGCCACGCCCCCACGAAGAAAGAGACCTTAGGCATCTACCTGAGGTACAGTCTCTGGATTTAAAGATGACTTGATGGGAAAAGTAATGTCTTGCATCATCCTCAGGCTTCCTGTGTATTTATCATTACCTAATGGTATAATTTTATTTTTCTGACAATGGATATACCTGCATTCTCTTTGAGATGTGTGGGTATGATAGAAGGGTTATATTTGGGGGAACCAATATACTGGATTATTGAGATACAAGCAGTGTCTTACCAGGCCCAAATAAAGCCACAGCATAGAACAGACCCAGGAACATTTCACCATAGAAGTTTCACTATTAGAAGGCAGCGTCAAGGAATGGGGTAGTTTCAGCTTGGGTAGTCATGGGAATAGGAATGCTTCTTCAATGGGAGAATAATGTAGTGGAGACAAATATGAATGAAGCACCATGGACACTCCAGGAGAATAAAGTTCAGAACCAGAAAGCTGAGATTTGCAATACTGAATGGATTTATGAGGTTAATCTCTAAAGGAAATTTCATGCAGAGGGTATGAGAAAATGGAATCGTGGAGAATTACGTATACTTTTGCATCCTTGAATGCAGAATGTTTGGAGAAAGACAGATAATTTCTGGAAAAGCCTATTTCTGATGATATTGGAAAAGATTGTTTCTAGGTATATTACCAGGGTGAAATGATGGAATTAAAAGGAGAATCCAAGCCAGTGTTAATCGTGCATTGCCCATGTTAAGATCATGATACTAGGTGCCAAAGTTCAGAAATTTGCATGTAGGGCAAATGCCAGGGAAAACAAATTGGATTGTGTGTTTACCTTACAATGGAATTGTTATAGCAGTGGATTATGCCAGAGAGTAGTCCATTCATTCTAGAGAATGAGAAAGGCTGTCAGATTATTTAGTCTTGGAGGGCCCTGTCTTTAATGATGGTGCATGGGGAAAGCTAAGAAGATTTCATTCCACTGCCACACTCCACAGGATGTTGGCTTTTAGGCAGATTTTCATAGGATTGTTCAAGGGTCTGAGCATCCTGGGATTCCTCATAGTGTTGAAGGGGAGGCTCCATGGCAATTAGCAATGTGAGGAAGGACTGTATGTGCAGGTGAATCTCAGACGGTCCCTCGGTAAATTTTGACAACATGCAAAAATGTTAACGATAGATCAGAAGTAGACCTGTGACCCGTATGCCATTGCTGCCCTAGCCCCAAATGGCATTCAGCTCCAAGCAGCTGTGACCAGCTCCTCCCATCTTAGATGCCCCCACAACTTTAAGCTGTCATTCCCTAGACCTGTGGGACTATAAGTAAAGGTGTCATTGTGAATAAAAGAAGAGATAGGAATGCCAAGAATAGCTGAGCTACAGGTCTTGAATTACTAGCATTTTCACTGGCAAAAAGTGAGATTTACAAATCTCAAGTATGCAAAGATATAAATTCCATTATACTGTATTTCACTGAATTTAAGACACCATCATTTGTAAGATGCAGTGTTACTTTGTGTTCTATTAAGAAAGAGAAATCATTGCCAACTAAACTATGATATGTCATGGATTTTTGAGCTGTATCTCAATTTCAGATATGTTAAGATGTGAAAAAAAATGTGTGTCTTGGAATCAATGAACTAAAGTATTTCTATAAGGGTACTTAACTCTCAAGCCCCATTTTTACTGATGATAAAACATTGATCTTCCCAGTTCAAAGCAAACTCTGTCTTTTCTGGATTTTACTCAGTCTCATTTAGGTAAACAGAATTCTCCTAGAGATAGCTCAGAGAGAGGGGCTGCTTTCTTAATTTCATAAGGGAGAGTACCACAGTTCTGCTCAGACCACAGGATCTCAGCTGACACATAATGCAACCTGCTATGGCCATCTGGTACCCTTTCAAGGCCTCTATTCTCCCAGTCCATGTATTCTTTGTCCAGCATGACCAACACTGCAAGATGCCTGCAAGTCAGCCAGCTTTTTAAGCTATCACTAGGGAACCTCAGACACTCCTAGCTGCCTTTCTTACCCTACAGTGAGATATACGACTCATCAGATTACACATCTCTGTAAACTAGGGCCATACTCCTGCTCTGGCTCCATGCTATACCCAGGGTTTCTCAGAGAGAACTGTAATTTCTCCTGATTGCTTCCTGGGGAGGAAGATGTAGATACCTCTTCTTGGAGAGCCCCAAATTTGTTTTATATTTCAATTGCCACCTAACACAAACGACTTCAACCCCAAAGACAAGCCAGGTGCATATTCCTTTTTTAAGGGACTCACAACAACCAATTTTATTCTTCTCTTTTGTCAACTTCACTCCTACCCTAGGTCAACCAATTTATCTTTATTCTCAAAGGCAGAACACTCTGCCTAACTATTCAGACTAATCTCTTGTTTATGCCAGAATCATGGCTTTTGATGATATACAATGTGTCCCTAGAAGTTCAAATGCTAGCAATTTTACTCTTTTCTTACTCAGAATAATTCCTCACCCTGAAGGCAGCTCATACAAAAAGCTGAGGAGAAAGGAATAAGAAAGGCCAGTAGTAGGAACAAGGGAAAGAAATCTAAGCTAACATGCCAAAATACAACATAGTATTTGTACCCCCTTATCCATGGGAATGCTTCCTAAGACCCCCCAGTGGATACCTAAAACCACAGATAGTGCCAAACTGTAACCAGGTGGCTCAGGTTCTTGGCTTCCCTACCCCAGGATTGGGGGAAGAGGCCCTGGAGATGCAGTGGGCTTACCGTTCCTGTAAATATCATGGACCCAGAAAGTTTTGCAGGGAGCGATTTATTAGGTAGAGAGAGACAGAGAGAGAAGTAGAGAGAGCTCCCATGCTGTTGTGAGAGGGAATCCCAGAGAGGTTTATCCACACAGGTAGAGAGGAAAGACAGCTCCCATTGTTGCCCTTCGAGGGGATCCAAAGAAGGAGACCCTCAGGTAAGGAAGGGGCAGTGGAGTTTTAACTTTGAAGTTATTCCCACCCTATTCATGTTCTTGTCCAATGAGAGGAGTTCTTTCAAACTTCCGGAGCGATTGATCTTTGACTCTGATCCCAGATTGGTTGCTTGGTCAAACAACAGAGCCCCTCCTTCCAGGGCTTTTGGTGAGCTTTTGAAACAAAGAAGCACACCTGAAATTTTACCTAGCCTGTGCTCAGGAAAGTTATACAAATAACTCTAGGTTCCCGGATGGGGAGGTGGATGGAGGCATGGCACTGGGAAGTTCTCGCCTTTGAAACCACGCCCTTTGTGGACCCGGGAAAAGAAGTTAACATAGTCCCTCAAAACCCTATATATTCTATCCTTTTTCCTATATCCATTCATGCCTATGACAAAGTTTAATTTAAAATTAGGCATAGTAAGAGATTAATAACAATAACAAATAATAAACTAGAACAAGTGTAATAATATATTGTAATAAATGTTACACAAATGTAGTTTCTCTCTCTCTCGATTATCTTATTGTACCACACCTATTTTCAGATAACAGCTGACCATGGGTGGGTGAAATCACAGAAAGTGAAACCACAGTTAAGGCGGTAGTACTGTACCACTAAAACAGTAATCCTATGAAAGCTGGCCCACATTCTCCCTAAAACCCCCTAAGGGGTTATGCCTAACCATATCTTGGGTTAAATTTGCTGGGCAGGTAATTTCTTGGAGTAAGTTGTAGGGTTGGCAAAGCACTTCAAGGATGTCCTCCAATCCCAAAGATCTGAACTATTAGCTATCACAATGGAGATAAATTGTGTTTTAGGAGTTATACACTACTGTCAGTAGCAGGCAATGAACCCATATGCCACCACACTCCAATGCATGCATTGAGCATTACTGTACTCCCTCCAAGAGAAGCTAGGAAGAGCCAGGAATCAGCCAACAACTTATAGAATTGACTCCATAGAACCGCAAAAGCCAGAATTAATGTCAAAAATTGCCTTAATTCTTCACCCTTTCCTTTATTCATGCCTCCACAATGTGACTTTTAAGTCTCTTTCATCAAGCAGTAAAATCTATTTCCCCACCTGAATCTAGTTTGGCTCTATGATTCAATGTGGCCCTTGGAATGGACCAAAGTGGCTGCGTGCCACTTCCAAGCCTGGACATCCCAAAGCCTTTCACAGTTCTACTTTCTCTCTCCTGAAACACTGCCCTGCATCATGAGAAGAATTCCAGATTAATCTGCTGGATAATAAGCCACCCTCATCAACTAAAAGCAGCCAACCTCCAGACATCCTATTTCACTCAGCCATTCCACTGAATGATACACATGTGCACAAGGCCAGCCAAGATGAAAACTGCCAAGCAGACCCATAGGCTTGTGACCAATTATAAAATTCCAGGGCTTTTTGTACTATTTTTGGAGTGATTTATTATGCAGCAATATCTAAAGAATCCAGAAATTGATGCCTGAAAGGGGATGCTACCTTAAGAACACATAAGACACCATTGGTTTGGGGACTGCATAAGAAGCAGTGGCTGGAAAATAGAGAGGAAACTGTTAGCAAACGTCAGAAAAATGGTGAGAAAATAATATTAGAGGGTAAAAATACAGTGGCCTGTATTATGGACTAGTGAAACAGGTGACAGAACAGTTGCCTGCCTTCCTTGAAAGACAAAAAGTGTATCTAGTGAACTTTCAGATTTGACTAAAGAAATCTCCAGGAAAAAAAATGTTAAAAGTGTTCTAACTGTGTGTGATATTATATGGAAGTGGACAAAAAGGATAATATACAGAAATAATTGACAAATTTGAAAGCAGAATTTGAAGAGAATATAATGAGCCATAACTTACTGAGTTGGAAAATAGAACTTCTCATTACCAGTGTCTCCAGCCTGAGGACAAAGATTAAACCAAGAGTTAAAACCTCAGAAAGAATTAAGGTGGTACCTGATCAGTTTTCTAATTTAAGCAAAAGGATATTAGGAATCTTGAGACTGTGGTCCACAGAAGTCATCCCAAAGTAGCAGTAACTCAAAAGAGGCATGCTTATTTTTTGTCAGAAGGAATGGATTTTTATTCAATTCATAGGAAGATTGTTTCAGGAAGTACACATGTGAAAATACCACCAGCTTGGACTAAAAGGAACCGAAATTGTTCAAACTGCAAAAGGGTTTTGGCCTTCAACTTTCTATGGGAAAGAATCAGTTTCAAAAATCATATTTGCTGGCAAAAATGAGCTGTTTCTTCAGAAGCAGCCAAGGAGGTGATGGACAAGGAAGGATGACAGGGTAAAGGGTGAGAAAAACCACTGGACTGCAACCAACCACTTCTAAGAAGCAGTAGAGACAAGTGGGCTGAGAAGATAGTCCCAGGGAAAAGAACCCAGGTCCAATTAAGGACCATTCTCAGCTCCTGATACAGGAGGACCTGTGAAGTTCCCAGCTGGATTTCATACAAACCGGTGACTCCCATGCTTCCTCTTTTTGATGGAAGTGTTGTTTGCAGTTATCTTGTCCCTGTCTCACAATTGCATGTTGGCTGTGGGGGACAGAGCTAACTTGCTTTTTAATTCATACATCTCTGAATCAAAAGGAGCTACATCTAAGGAACCCTATATGAACATGATTAAGATCATTCAACTCTGGAATTCAAGTTTGATGTCATGATTGATGGAAGCTTCTGGGGATCCTGGAATTAGGAGCTAAATGTGGGCTTTAATAGAATGTTCCCATTTCTTTCCCTGGCACCATCATCTTCATCCACTAACTTCTCAATGTGGCTTTGAGCCTCTCCCAACAAGAGGCAGACTTTATTTTCTCTATTGACTTGATTTGGCAAACTGGCAGAAGTGATGACCTGCCAATCTTGAACCTAGGCCTCAAGAGTTTATATACACGTGTATGTGTGTTAGTGTATGTGTGTGTGTGTATGTACACTAGTCTTACAGTAGCTACATACATATAGATGTATACACCTACCATAAGAACTACGTATGTATATAGCTACTATAAGGAAAAGCTTAGGTTAGCTCACTGGAAAGACAGATGGCTGAGTTATCGCCATCACTACAGACATTAGCCAGTTAGCTAATGTCAGATGCCCCAGCTGACAAAAAAATGCATGAGTGAGCCTAGCTAAGATCAGCAAGATCTGGAGCAGATCAGAAGGTCATCCATCTGACTTATAAACTCATGGTCAATTACAAAATGCCTATTTTTTAAATCATTAAGTTTTAGATGGCTTTTACAGAGCAATAGTTAACTGATAAACGATAATGTTCTATCAAGAGGATCACAGGAGTAGTATTGAGACTTTTCTATTAATTCTGTGACCTACATTATATCTTCAGAAAAACAAACTTTCTATCTACTAACCATAGTCAGTTTCACTGTTTGCATCCAAACTCCTAAACTACTAATTTATAAACTAATCTCCTCATCTTTGGAATATGCAGCATAATGTCATACTTTTTTCACTTCCTGTAGAAGCAACATATTTTAATTTACCCCTACTTCATGAGTATCATCTAATAAAGATGATCCCAAAGAGAATATAGAGCAACACTAATTGTAGGTGACTCATAATTCCTTTTCTCCCTCTAAAACTAGGGATCATGACAATTAGATTTTTATAGAATAAATCTCAGTAGGAATCTTATAATTGATTCCATGGAACAAGATGAGAAATTTATTTTTAAAAAACACTGAAATATTAATCTTGTTTCCTTCCAAAGCAATTTTTGTTCAGGGATGATAATCATGCACTTTCTTTGGACACACAGAAATTATACAACACTGAATATTTATCAAGTCAAGATCATCTGAAGGTGATTTACATTGACTTATTTCCTCTCAAAGTGGCCCATATTTCACAGTCTACCAGCAAAAACTAAGGGTACACTAACAATCTCAAAACTCTATTTTATCTGAATTTACTTGCAATCATGCAGGAACTTGAATTTTTCCTCAAAGTTTTCACAAATATATCTAGAAACTTGTTAGGTTCCATTTCTAACAAGTTCCTAATATTAGTACATCTGAACCAGTGTTCTTGGTTACCATGTCACTGGCAACCCACATTTCTTTCTTTTGTTGCACTATATCACTGTCATGATAATACTTGGGTCATCAATGCCATTGGTGATACACAAATAGGAGTGGCCATGCTGACAGTGCTTCTGGGGAAGCTGAAGATATCTCCACTGAGGTTGCTGTTTTGGGCTGGCCAGGCATCCCGTGTTCTGATGTGCCATTTCCCCAAATCATACTCTCATCTCTCCAGCTGCAGACACTGCTAGAACCAATGATGTTGAAGGTGTCTTATATTTTTAAAGACTAGTGGAGATTTTGGCAAGAGAGTTTCTAATGTTTGCTTTTAGCTTTTAGTAGTATTTCCTCACACTTATTTAAGGGTTTAATGTAGCACTCAATCTGGGAGCTGGCTAAGCAACTGGAAACCATACTCTAACCTTTTGCCTTTAACTTTAACCAAGACAATATGTCTCAAATTTCACTTCTGCTATAAGGCAGTATGTCTCAAATTTCACTTCTGCTTTCTAGGAAGCACTTCTGTGCCTTATACAGTTAATCCTCAGACAAGACCCTTACTTAGTTATCCAGACATACACAGAGAAGTATTCAGGCAAGAACTGCCCACTTTTAGATAACAGAATAAGTGAGAAAAAAAGAAAAAACTCTCACTTTATTTAGATACTTTGTATTTAGTTGAAGTAGATTTTCATATGTATAAATACAAACAAATGTCCTACAAAATCTACTACTCATAATAAAGCCCACCTATCATGAGTTTATTACGCGCCAAATACTTCAGAGCGCTTCACATACACAACCCCATTTTTCATCTTTTCAGATGAAGAGACTGAGGTTTCAAGGAATATTTAGTAACTTAACCAAAGTCAGCAATTAATCCAGGCCTGTTGGATGCCAAAACTCTTATTCTTAATCCTTGTGATTTTGTGAAGTAGTTAAGAATGAGATTATGAACACAAAGAATCTCCTGTATAAAGAATGAGATTATGAACATAGAAATTACTAGTTTTATTCATTCAGTAAGCATTTATTAAATTCTTATTTATGCCTCAGGCTATGCTAGACACGTGGAAAACAATAATGAACAAAACAGCATGTACCCTCTTGGAGCTTGCATTTTAATTTTCCTTCTCATCCTTCTTGACAGATAATCTAAGACCAATAAATGTGACTTTAGTAAAAGAGAAGAACATGAACTTGAAGTAAAACTACCCTCTAAGAGCAATGAGGCATATGACCTTCACAGAAGCATATACTTCTTGAGCTTTCCTGGAAGATATAGAACAACCCAGCATCAGCACCCTTATGCTCTCTCTAGGGGAGTTTCATTTTATGGCATGTGCCTCATAGAAAGGCACTGACATTACAAGTTGGCATAATTCTGAAGAAACACAATCGTTTTTATAGTAAAAATAGGGAACTTGGATTGATTAATAAACAGGGCCATCGATAGAATGAGGAGTTCACATTGTAACTCCAAAATGAGTCCATTTTTATAATATCTTCTCTGCCAGCTAACTAATTTAGAACACACTATCAGCAAAAACAAAACTACTAGCCTTAAAATAAAACAGGCCTCAAGGAATATCTGCTTTAGAGTTGATTAAATTCCCAAATAACAAAATTTCTTAGGCTTCCACTTGAAAGTACTAACAAAAAGTCAATGTTGTTTCTCCCCTGCAGAAATACTAGATATTGCCTTAGATGTCACTAACAGAAATATTAGATATTGCCTATTAGATATCACTAACAACACATATAGTATATTAAAAAGTATGTGACAAATAGGGCTTGGAGGAAAAGAGAGGGATATGCTTGTGTGCTCTACAAAATAAAGTGAAAAATTTTAACCACATTGTTTCAGTAAGATTTTCAAAATGAATACCCAAAGGGAGATTTTCCTCGACTTTTCTTGAACTTCAATAAACTATTTATTGTATTAGGAATAGGAGGGTATTCTCTACTGGCCCCAAACACATAGAACCTGTATTTCATATTCTTCCAGTGAGAAAAAATTTGCCTCGCTATAACATTATATCTAACATTTAGATGAAGGAAAGAGTAAAATATTAAATTTGTTTATATAGAGGAGCAAAGTCCATCACACAACCATGTAGTAAGGTCGGCTGAGTGACCTACTGTGAGTAAAACAATAACGCAAGCAAGGATGCAGAAAAGACTCCATCAGTTGCTCTACGTTTTTATAGTTTAATCATGATTCCATTTTTCTGAAGAAATTACTCTCAGTCATGTAAGGAAAGGATGGTATAATTGGTTGTCTTCCTACCAGACCAGCATATGAGAAGATGGTTATCCTTTGTGGTATGATTTGAAAGGCTGATCAAAACTTATCATGAAATCCATGCTTTTCTTTCTCTGTGCCTGAAATTCCACTATTAGCAATTCAGTCTTTTGGATCTTATAGGATTTTGATTTTGAATGTACTAGGGTCTCTTGTGGCCAAGCTTATTATGGTTGTGATAGCCTTTGGTATTTCTGAATTTCCATTCTCTATAGAGCTTCACATGCATGTTTAGATTAGCATGCTTGAAATTATTGATTAAGGTAAAGTACAAATATCATTTTGAAAATTAGATATGAAAGTAGAGGAAATTTACTAAATTCTGGATGTAAAATAAGCTAAGTTGTAAGGTCATGACGTCCATTCTTCCCCTTTCAAAGATGTGAACTTACTCTATTTTTAATTACATAATCTTCAAGAAATAATTCGACATCAAATTCTGATATCTAAACCAATTTTTAACAACCATCACATCACAGCCAGGTAATCTCTCACCTAAGTAAAAAAAAAAAAAAGTTTTGAACTACATCAATAGCTCCTTCAGTACAATGTAGAAATTGTTTCTGAGCATTCACTAAGGACCACATACTGTGCTAGGTATGTTAGAGAATACAAGATCAAACTTGGCCTCACAAAAATTCAGGTAGTTCTAAGGCAGCCCAGACTATGACAAATGCAGCAGGAGAAATATAAACAAAATGTTAGAGGAGACATGATTTACTTTAAAATTGGGAGAGAGACCTATAGAAAGCACTTTGGAGATTTCTCAAAGAACTTAAAATAGAACTACCTTTCAACCCAGCAATCCCATTATTGGGCAACTACCTAATGGAAAATAAAACGTTCTACCAAAAAGACACATGCACTTGTATATTTATCACAGCACTGCTCATAATAGCAAAGACATGGAATCAACCCAGGTGCCCATCAATAATGGATTGGAACGAAAATGTGGTACATACACACCAGGGACTACTACACAGCCATAAAAAGAACAAAATTATGTCCTTTGCAGCAACATGGATGCGGCTGAAGGCCATCGTTCTAAGTGAATTCATGCAGAAACAGAAAACCAAATACCACATGTTCTCATTTGTAAGTGAGAGCTAAACATTGAGTACCTGTGGACACAAAAATGGAAATGATAGACACTGGAGACTCCAAAAAGAGGACAGAGAAAGGCAGCAAGGGTTGAAAAACTACCTATCAGGTATTACATTCACTACTTGGGTGGTGGGATCAATAGAAGCCCAAACATCAGCATTATACAATATACCCCATATAACAAACCTGCACATGAACCCCTTGAATGTAAAATTTAAAAATAAATATACAAATAATAAAAAAAAAACTGAAGCATGAAAATACTGGTAGAGAAGATGAAATCTGCTAAAAAAAAATTCTACTCTGCGCCAAAGTAAGACAGAATGAATAAGGCAATACTGCCTTGATGAAAAATCACAGGCTATCAGGAGAGCAGGTCTTGAAAGCACTACTGTGGGCCAATGTGGCACAATGATGGTGTAAACAAGTGATGACACCATGGAAGAAAAGAACACAGAGCATTTGTTTTTGTAGAAGGGTTGGGGAGGTGCCTGCCTTGAAATCGAAGTAACAGATAACAAAAGGAGATGAAGGACATTCCAAGGAGCAAAGTTTAACCATCACATAGCCAAGGAACTGCTCTGCCAGTTGGGTATGAGTTTCACAGGATTAGATGGACATGGGGACTTTAAAAACAAGGCAGTAAAAAACAGCAGTTTCTTATTTTCTGCAAAAGACCCCTTTATAAATAAGAAAACAGTTACTGGCTCGAATTTCCATTTTCTTCGTCTTGGATTATATCTTTTTATTATTTTATCTCTGTTGTGGCTGAGCTCTTCCATGTCTCCAAAATTCATCTCCAGTTTGATATTCACATTTTCCATGCTTTTATAATAAGAGTCTGACCAGTCAAGGCCTCACAAATGCTACATACCATACACTTGTTAGTTCATTTTATCACACTTATTGGTCTATTTCAAGTCTGTCCTTTACTTGAGAAAGAAGAGAAACTTCTCTATTTATAAGGGTCATATAGTTTTAACTTATACAAGTACATAATTTGTCCATATTTTCTATTGTTAATGTATTCATACCATTGTACCAAGTAGCCCAGACTGGAAGCATGTTCCTGTAGGCCACCCCCGCAGTTCAGGAGGGTTGTCAGATCAAGTTATAGGATACTTACTTAGTCACCATGGAACTCTGGCTTGAAACTTATCTCTTTCCTCCCCCAAGTTCCTCATTAATGTGTAGTCATTGTCACTGCTTGGTTTAGTTTTGTTATTTTTAAGTGTTTGTGATGTGAGTTTCCTTAGAAATACATCTGCCTGGAAATCTAATTCATAAAAAAAACTGTGGTTCAAGAAGTTGCAAAGGACCTTCCCTAGATTTATTGTCAGCTATTTCTGCATGTGGACTGGTTTCCCCAGGGAGGCACCAGGATTCAGTTTCTTACCTCTGACCCACCAGATGGTAACACCTTTCCTTGGTGACCAAGAAAAGCAGGTAGCACCTAGCATTAAACAGTAAGTGGCTTCCACACCTAGCACCCAGAAAATTATGCAGTCACCTGCTGTTTACCCTTGCCTGAACCATAAAGTCATTTTAATGTACATAGTTCTAGGTTATGGCTACTTTCCAAGAACATCACCCTCTTGTTTGTTTGTTTATTTACTTATTCATTCAACAAACCTTGAGATTACAAAAGAGAAACATATAATAGATATGAAAAATTGATATAACACATTTTAGTGGGAGAGACACAATTGATCAATACATCAATACCTGTGTAAATACATAACATCATGGCATGTAATATTATGCAATGTCAGGTAATAAAAAAATGCTATAATGAAAAAAAAAGCAAAATAAACGGAGAGTAATGGGAAGTGCTCATTAAGATACAGTAGCCAAGGAAGGCCTCTGTGATGTGCTATGTGGGCAGAGACCTGCTTGAAGTAAACCAGAGGAAAAAAGTAACACAGACAGAGAAGTGAATGTACAAAGGCCTTGAGGTGTAGTACATATATGTGTTCCAAGAACAGCAGAAAGTCCATGGCATTGGAGTGTGGTGAGCAAGGGGGACATGGAAGGAGACAAAGTCAGGGATTGACCAGGAGCCAGATCCTGAAGGGCGTGTCAGCTATGGAAACAAATTTGCTTTTTATGCTGACGCTATAATCAGAAGGAAATAGAAGAATCACAATGACGACAAAGTTTTCAGCCTGAGCCTTGGAATAAATTGAAGTGCCATTTAATGACATGAGAAAAGCTAGGGGAAAAGCAGGTCGTCACTGAGAGGGAGAAGAGAATTAAGAATCACTGGGTACCTGGAACACATTGTAGAGTGATTATTGGCATTTACACACTTTTGTCTCAGGGATTTCCACTGAAATTTTCATGTTCCATCAACTTCCAATTATTAGTATTTTGGCCAGGAGAGGCATGTAACGAGAAGTGCAATTCAAAACCTATTCTGATATCTATTTTATGCAGAGCTGATTTCAGGGGTCATTTTGAGATGGGCAAAATTTATGAAGTTTCCCAGTCTCCAGGTTTGCCTCTTCCCCAACCCATCCCAAATTATTTCTCCACATTGCTCCCAGGTTTCCTCTGAAGACACTCCTTTCCCTTGTTATCTGTCTGTCTCTGCCTCCGCTCATCACCACCCATCTGATTAGGGAAAGGATCAGGTATCAGTCTCTTACACTTGGATGAATTTAATCCCATATTTAATATCTCTCTGAAATATTTTCCCTTTAGAGTTTGTCTTTAACTATGTGATAGATATTCCTGTTTTCCATTAATTCTCCTCTTAAGGAAACATCAAACATGAAAAGAAGCACTGGTAGGTTTAGACGCCTATAGATTTCACCTACATTTGAGACAAGATATGAAAATAAGAATGATCCAACACAATGTATGCAAGGAATGCTTCCAAGTGTCCTCTGTTGGTCCAAGAAAGACCCCATCTGAAGAAAAGGCTTAAAAATAAAGCAGTCTATAAGGAAAGAAATAAGTACTTACTTATCACTATGATGATTACAGGATGTTGAATATTGTCTGAGGTGGTGGAATAAAGGTTGGTTGTCCAAACTGATCATCAGAACAGATGGCCATAAAGCAAGTTCCTGGAACAGACGGGTAAAGTAGGGAACTATCAGGAGCCAGGAACATGATTCCAGGGAGCAGCAGATCTAGAAAGAGGACATAGATATCAGAAAGAATGTCTAAGAGAAACAGCCACCAACACGGCAGGTGTGATTAGCTTTTCAGAGCTGTGTGTTCATATCTGTGGGCACAGTGGCATTCTCAAGGACCAAGGGAACACACATTGCTAAGTCATTTTTACCCCAAGCTAAATACTTGTAGAAGTCTAAGTACTTTGAATCATTACTTCATGGCTGATTACCTTTATTAAATTCTTCATATATATTATTTTTAAATGAAAGAAGTAGAGGCAGAACACTACTGATTTTTATCTCTACATGTTAGCTGATACTCCTTTCAGTATTAATATTCTATTACCTTTTGGAGGAATGTGAATGGGTCTTTTCCCATTTGCTTTATTTTCATGTAACCCTGGACTCTCATGAATGGATGTTTTTGTTTCTCTAGAGAGAATATACGCATGCACAGATTAAAATGTTTACTAACGGAAAATCAGTCTCACTAATGGCATTTTACTTATTGGAAGAAAAATAAGAATAAACAAAAACATTCCCAATGAGGCATTTATAGCTTCAAATATATAATCTTTCTAATAGCAAGCAGATAATAATTTTAAAGTTGCTAAGATTAACTTGTCACTCTTAACCCAAAGAAAGCCTATGCAGTTATGTCACTAACCCGGAGGAGAAAATATATCCACACAACTTCATTACAGCAAGCAATGTGGCTGCCAGGGTTGACCTGAAGTACAAAATCTACACTAAAAAGGTAATACACTAAAAGACCAATGACAGATAACTATTAATGATGAACTGTGCCAACCCAACCTTCAAGCCAGGTGACTTAACCAGAGGGTAATCTCACACCCTGAGGAGTTACTGAATTGTTTGCACAGTTTTGGGACTAGACATGTCCTGAAATCCCGACAAACTATACTAGAGAAGGGCATCGTGGGAACATGCTTCCTACCTGGTGAAGAGCATTCTGCTTACTGGAGAGAAAAGCATGTCTCCAAGGGTAGTGTTGGTGGTGTGATCTGAGGAGATAAGGAACAATGCACACCACCCAAATATCATTTCACATATCTTTTGGGCTGAACAATTATTCCCTAATAAAATTTTAAAAATTGTAGTCATATATATGCACTCTCTCTATATGTATAGTCACACACAGGCACTATGTATAGTCCATGTATATATTTCATGAACATACCATAATGTGTAGTATATAATATATTCATAACCCTTACATAAGAGGATTTGTGAGTTAAATTTTTCTCAGAGTGTAGAGATTATAGATATTTTATCATTTTATCTCTCCTTTTAAATGTGTGCTTCCTTTGATCAAGGACAAACTAAGATCTATGAACCCAATCATATTGTCATTTTTGGCCTCAGATATCAGAAAGCTCAGAGAGAACATTAATTCTCAATTTTATTTAGTATTCTTAACCTATGTTTTTAGTCAAATTTTCTCCACCATTCTTCAAATTTCCTCATCCTATTTAGGTTTTGATTTGTTAACCTCATTTGAATGATTGTTTTACTTAAGCACCTGGCATTTAAAAAAATTCATGTTCTTTTTTGTTCATAAGTACAAAACATATAGATATCTTATTTGATATACACATTTATACATATGTACATATATAATAAAAATAAGATAATAGCTATTATTTATTTACACTTTATAATGAAAGTGTTCTACTCTTTCCCAAATGGAATCTGAAAATAGGTGTTGACATGAAACAAGAGACCTGGGGGGTATAGGGAACAAAAACGCCAGGGCCCAGATGGGAGATGGTGGTTGCTGAAAGCACCCTTCTTTGTGACATTTACTACCAGGCAACCTTGTCCAGGGAAAATCTCTGTTTCTGAGCAGGCTCAGGATGAAGAAGAAAGGGATAAAGGAGAGTAGCAGGTCCTTAGTAGTCAGGGGATTACCTAATGAGAGCTGAAAATTCAGTTCCCCTTGATTGTTCTGGAGCAAGCTCTGGAGCCAACTCTTACAGGGAGCCACCAAAGGGAAAAACAGAAGCCCATGTCAGTTCTAGAACTTCTTAGTCTCTTGGAGCCACTAAATAGGAGAGGATCATGGATCATCAGTCTCTGTCACTAAAAGAAAAGCAGCCACACTTGGATTTTTACCCCATAAGAGGGGTGAAGGTAGGCTGATAGCTGCTCATATAATGATACTTTCTTTTCTTTAATATGTCACAAGAATTGTTCTGCAAACAGATGGAATATTTTTCATATTTTGTCAATAGAGGAGATCAATTCAGTTGCAACCACTCAACTCAGATCACTTCCAAAGCACTTTGATAAGCCACTGCAACTAATGACTGATTTCAATCAATTTCCTGGTTGCTGTTATAGTTGCCAAAGCCCTGGTAAAAATTTTGAGCCTTTAAGACCAGCATACAGCAGGAGGTAAGAGAAATCTAACAATAAGGTGAGGTCACTATGGGAAGAGATCAGCAGTCTCACTGGAGCATTGCAAACTTAAATGTGTCTGGGCATGCTGCAACATTGCCAACATCTCAGTCCAAGGAACAGGGGAAAGAACACAGAAGAATGTCCAGTCAGTGGAAGAGTTGTCCAGTCAACTGGCAGGCAGAGTCAGATTAGACTTAATAGACATTCAAGTCTCTCTAATAAATGCTTGAAGCAGAGAGAAGAGCCTGACAGAAGCTTGAAAATAACGTTCAGTACCAGGGAACCCCATGGCCCAGGATCCAGTCCCAGGAAAAAACTAGAATAGGAACCAGAAGGCAGGAGCCCATCAAGCAGATCTATACAGCAGACTGGCCAGACTTCCTATGGGATTGCGAGGATAACAGAAGATACAGACCTCTGCTTAGCCAGAGCTGAATTTGTCTCATGTACCAGACAATGAGCTCAAATTAACAGACTATTTACAGATCATTCTTATTGGTAGGAAAGGGACTCTCAGTGTACTGCCAGTCAAGTTCCCACTGCTTCAGAAACCAAGCAGGGTGAAACAAGCCTGTGGATGGCAGGCTGGAATACCCAGAGCTTCAGTTTCTGCCTGCATCTGACATGGAGCCTTTCCTTGCCCCTGAAACAATGGCATCTGCAAATGGGAGAGTGAGACAGCCCTACAGAGAGCAGAGCCTAGGTCCACAGGAGCATCACAGCGGGCAAAAAAATACATAAGGGAAGATAGATCAGTTCAGAAGTTTTCAGTCCTGAAAAAGAAAATGACCTTCACCATATGATTATATATTAAATTTCAGGCCAAATATTGATGCTACAAAGGATAATTTTATTGTAATTTTTATGAATAATTCCCAAGACACTTTATTCTTGCTTTAGAAACTTTTTCATCTAAATATTTTATATAAGCCCTTCTTTCTTAAAAAAATTCAGAATTTTTATAATATATCAGCTTGATGTGTTTTATAATACATGTTGCTTGAGTTAATGAAAATCCTGAGATGAAACTTATTACTTAAATTATTTTAAGGTACATTATACAGCTTGTAGAAATCTGCCATTTTCCCCTCAGGATAAACCACTTCCCTCTGGTTTTGCATAATAAAGACTTGAAATTCGCAAATTCAGGCATTATAAATCACTGTATCCCTTTGAAACATAACTGGTCAATTGTCTTTCTTAACTAAAATATACTGAGCTACTATTTTGTAGATTATTATAATCCAGGATACAAATTAAACCAAAATAAACTATATGTAAAATCTATTACAGAGGAAATTATAAACACACCACCTGAAAGTTTTACAGAGTAACAAGAAAACACAAGAAAAGGGGAGATTTAACATGAAAACTGCTATAGGGAATATCTATAATTAGCTAATGACTACAGATTATTCCATATTGTAACTAAATTATGATAGATCATAATTAAAAGCAGTGAGTTTTACTCTTTAAAAGAGTTACAAACTGTGAGGTTTGTTGTTGTTGTTGTTGTTTGCCTATGGTGCAAACAGTCTGAAGGAGCAGAATCGTTGGGACCACCTCATTTATCTCACATACCTACTCCATAGGAAAGAAATAAAGTGTCCCCTATTTTTTTCATGGAATGGTGAGGAACATGGTTAAGGTACACCCATGCTCCCGTGCTCATACAGCCAGGGATGGTTTCGTGCACATGCAAGCTGCACAACACACCTGGCCTCACACTCAGAAGGGCCCTGCCCTTAATGTAATGCTCTGTCACCAACTTGAAGAGCCGTCATAATTTTTGAAGGAGGAACCTTCCATTTTCATTTTATACTGGGCTCCTCAAATTGTGTAGCCAATCCTGCATACAGAGAGGTCTATTACAAATCAAGAAACATTATCTCTATTGGCAGAGGACTTCACACAGTGTTTGATGCATAGAACAGCAGATATTCATTGAATTAATGAAACAAAAGTTATTTCCTAATTTTCAAGACAGATTTTAGTCTGCTCCAAACAGTTGAATTTCTTTCAAGCTTATGGGGGAAGAAACAATCAAAGAAGGGGATTTTTTTCTGCCCTGAAAATATTTTCCCATATCAACTTGGCCATATAAATCTCTTCCCCTTTTTAAACAATACACGTTATTAAACTCTATGAGACCAGGATTACGCTGCTAGTCAATGCAGGCTGAGCACATCCAGAGAGACCTGGGATATCCAGGCAGCAGGCCACCAGAACTCCTTTTACATGAGAACCCATACCCATAAATATTCTTTAAAAAAAAAAAAAAAAGGTAACTTTGGAATTTGGCAGTCAGACCCCTGAAATCTTTGAACAAAGAGAGAACTCTCAAACTCTGGATCTAGAAAAGCAGTGAGTCATTCTGTTTCAGGAAGAGCTAGCAAGGTGAGTTGACTGGGGCAGGAGAGATTGCTCCAAGGGTGGATGTCGCTCATATGCACTTCTGTAGGTAGGTCTGAGGATTCTTGCGCAGTTGATATCATATTATTTGTTATAGCACAACACCGGCTGCAGGGATGATTTTGGTGGCCACATATTTACCGTATTGAGGAAATGTGTTCACTTTCCGGGTCCACAAGGGGGTGTAGTTTTAAGGGCAAGAAATTCCTAGTGCCATGCCCCTCCTCTCATGCCTCTCCATCCAAGTGATTTAACAGTTTCTGTTTTAATTTTTGCAGTCACAGGAAAAAATCAAGTCAGTCACTCCAGTGGAAGTTTACAGGAATTCCTTTCATTGGCCAGGGGACTTGGAGAGGGAGGGAATTCCTCTCAGGTTAAAAGTCCCCTTCTTCCACACCCCTTTGGATTCCATACTTGGGTCCCCTTCCACACTCTTCGTGGAAGCCTTTTTCTCTCTCCTTTTTCTCTTTCTCTGCCTAAATAAATCATTTTCTGCAAAGAACTTTTTGAGGTCCAGTATTTACAAGTGCACCACGCCGTGGTCCCCTCTCCCATTCTTGGGTGAGTGAGAGACCAAGAGCCTGGAAAAACGTCCTCTCAGGGGAGCTAAGCACTCCCTTGCACCCCAAAACTCAGACACAATATGACCCTGCTCCTATGGCCACAGCAGTATGTGAGCATATGTCTCCAGGGAAGCTCCTTCTCTGAGATTTTGAACTAAGACTTACAAAGTTAGAGTCAGATAGTAGGAGCTTCCACTGAAAGGTCATGTAGAGGTGGAGCCGGGGTGACCCACCTGACCATTGTATGCACTACTGATTAAGTTAGAAAAAGCCAACCTGCAGGGCAAAACAAGGGATTAGAGCAGACGTGCTGAGAGAAGCAAAAGCCGTAAACACAGAGAGAGGCAGAGGGAGTATCTATCTCCCTTCCTAAAGCTTTACAGTTTCCAGCTTCATTCTCACAAGGCCCAGCTTGTTTCCATGTTTACATATTAAATAAATATTCTTTCACTCAGCTAGCTTTGTTTCTTGCAGTCAAAGGTCTAGTACCCCATTCCTGAAAAGTGTATTCTGAGTTCTTCAATAGCACCTACTGAGAAATTAAAACACCAACAGCTGGGATCACCTAAGATAAGATCATCTGGGGCTGGCCTTAAGAGCTGACATTAGAGTAGAAAATAAATGTGTTTTCTCAACCTCCAAAGAAACAGTCAATTATAACCATCCAATATAAGCTGAAAAAATATTTGCTTCTTCCTGGTGCCCATTCCAGCTGTTTCAAAGGCATCCACCCACTGTTTACAGACTGCTCTGTTACTTTCCTACTGCCAATTAGAGGGTAGGAAGACCAGCCCTCCCTAGGACTGTCTCACAGTCCCAGCACTGGGGGAGACACAGCCAGAGTACCAGCATAAACGCCATGACAATGGTATCAAATTACCCAGGACTGTCCAGGAACTCAAGAGAAAGAAAAGAATCTGGAGAACAGAAGCAAAATCAAGCAGGGGACTAGATTCAAAAGTCATTGCAATCAATGGTCATCTAAGTCCTTGACTATCCCAGTGACAGATAATCTGAGAAAGCAAGGAGTAGTTTTATATGCTGGTGTTCATGGATTTTCATTAAATTCATTCAAGATCTTTGTGATAAGTCTTCTTCTTGTTTTTTCATACTGCTTCATTTGTCCTCTGCCAATAAATTTTCAAAAGCAAGATGATGCCAATAATTCTTTTTTCCTCCACATTTGCCACAACATTGGACACATGAATGTATCTGAAAATATTTATTTAACTGAATTGATTGAATGACTTGTTTCCCAAATGGGGTTAGTAAATTTCTATTTATCATATGGTAGAATCTAACCCAGTGTCTTGATGGTTAAAAGAAAACAGTGTAAAGCATAAGGGAAAAATGCTTCACCTCCCCTAACCTCTAAACCTTAATTGATTTTCAAGTCTTTGTTGCATTTCTCCCTATGTTATTTAAGACTTTTTCACAACATAAATTTCTACCAGGCCAAGCTTGAAACACATTATTTCAGCCTAGCTGAATTCACACACACACACACACACACACACACAATCTCTCAGATTATTTTTTCCTAAAGCTGATTCTTTGTCTGCTGAGCTTTTGCTTAGCACAGCTCCTAGCATCTTGCATAGCTGTCTGCTCACATTGGACATTTAATATATACTTTGCTGTTTTAAGCAGACTCCTGAGAGACTCTTTCAAATAACCTAAGTCTAGGGGTGAAATAAAATCTCAAAGGCTATTTTTAAGGAAGTTACCAAAGAAGGGATGCTGATAGCCATCGCACCTTCTTCTCAACCACTGTATCAGAATATACCCTTGAAATCAGAGTTTCTTCACATTTATGGTTTCCTGTGGTGAGTATCTGGCTCACCTTGAACTCTAACCACCTGGACCTCAACCTAGTTGTGATGGCATGTCATGATGGATTCCCTCCTTGCTTGCCTTGCCTCTCTAATTAATTGGATGAATCCTTTACCTCCTAACCCAGAGCAAACACAAACAAACTGGCTTCCTCTTACCCATGTGATAGGAACCTGGGCTCTAATTTCCAGTCTGTACTTTTGAGTGATATTTGGCTGTCCCATGCCTGGCTCCTTTGGACCATAATAACCCTGATGCTATTCATGATTGACCTTCCTTCCTTCCTTCTTTTCTTTTTCTTTTCTTTTTTCTTTTCTTTCTTTCTCTTTCTTTCTTTCTTTTCTTTCTTTTCATCCTTCCTTCTTTACTTTTCATGCTCCTTTTGGACAGACATTAAATGAGGATTTACTATTACTCTAAAGAAACAAAGATTGAGGAAGACAGAGTTTTTTACTTCAAGGAAGTTATAATCCAATGAAAGAGACTGCCAATTAAACAAGTGGTTAGAACACAATACGATAAACGTTTTCTTGATACATACACAGTGAAGGGCTTCATTCTTCTGGGCAGAGGCAGGGAAAATGCTACAAAGCAGATGATGATGTCTGACCTAAATTTTAACAACTATCAATTATTTTGCCTCAATGCTATGTTATTGCCCAAAGTTTTCATACATTATTTATAGGCAATATGAAAAAGAGAACTTGTAACATTAGATTTACATCATAGAAATTTCACTCAGGTAGGTTGGAGTGACTTGAGGAGAAGGTAGAAAAATCTGTCATTTTTAGAGTTTTTTAAACATATTTAAGCCTTTTATCTGTTGTTTACAGTTCATTATATTTATTATTTTCTTTTCATTTAGTAAAATATTTAATGATGTCTTAAAAGTTATCATGAAAGTAATAACAAAAAGAGAATCCTGGCTGTTCCTGAGAGATTTTCTATATTTTATTGCTGAATTCTAAAAATTACTAAATAATAACTAAATTACCAAAAATTATTAGTTAAAAGTCTGAAACATTACTAAAACATATATTTATTTTATTACTAATATGGTTTTTTAAAAATCATATATATCTTTATTATAAAATATAAATATAAGAATTACCACATATAAATAATCAACCACGATTGCCCTTATGTATAGGTAAAATTTTACTACTGATTTACTCCATATGAAAGTATCTCTATAATTATCTGACACTGAAACTTAAAATTCTATTATCAGAGATGAGACTTTAGATTTGATACAAAGTTATCTTCTAAAAATACCTTAAAGTATTCCAGTGGAATATTAGAATATAGACTGGCACAATAACATTATCACACAACAGCACCTTAAAGAGAATTAGGTTATCAAACGTGCTTCACCTGATAACTAAGCTCAAGTAAGTTACTGAGAAAATGGGATTCTTAACAGAGCTGAGAAAATACTAAGAAACAGATGAGAAGTGGCCTAGGTATGATTTTTAATCACAGGCACTAGAAAGCCAGGAGTAAACATAAGGGTATTGTGTGTTTTAGGGAAAGATGGAACAATACAAGATAAGAGAAGAAATCAGAAAAGAGAAGAAAAGCAAAGATATAATTGCCATTTTTTCTATAACTACAAACTCTTCTCAGGATGAGACTTACAGAGAAAATTATTATCCACATTAAAATGGTTAACGGGTGGGAGTTGTTTCAGAACCAGCACCATATATAAACACCAAAGTTCATTCCTCTAGTCAGCTAGAACTAGAACTTTGTTGTCAATTAACTGAGAGGTCTGAAAAAAACTACTGAAGGTTCCGAAAGGTAAACAAACCAGGCAGATAGCAGAGGGAAAAGAAGCCTGGGTATAATTTTCTTTTGTTGTTGTTCTCTCATAACTTTGTCTTCCGGGTGAGCTCCAGTTATAGAGTGGTTTGGCAGTGGCAGCAATCACAGATCATCTAGGGGAACCTCATATTTCTGCCTGGAAGTAGGTCCTACATGCTGGAGAGTGTAAGGGAATCCCAGGACATTGAGACCTAGAAAAGGTGATCTACTAAATCTATAAATCTATACAAGGCTCAGGCTTGTTCCTCATCTATGCATGTGTAGGACAGACCCAAACCAGCATAGTAAAGGCTTTGAGAAATAAACTGAGATTTAAATTGCTGCCCATGGCTCAGACTAGCATCTGACTTACTCATGTGAGGAACACACTCAAACTAGCGTTGAAAATGCTTTGAGAACTGAACTGAGATATAAACTACAGCCATAAAAGCTCAGACAGAACACTTGATCTTAACCTGCGCAAGTTGTTTGCCTTCTAAACATCAACATGCTCCAGAGGATTATAACCAGATCCAAAGACTGTACAATATAACATTCACATCATCCAGGATAAAAGCCAAGATTACTCAACATGGCAAGAACCAGGAAAGTCTGACCAGTTCTCAAGGGAAGATACAATAAACAGATGCCATTGCCAAGATGACTCGATGTTGGAATTATCAGGCAAAGACTTTAAAGCAGCTGTGATAGCTACGCTCTGTGAGTTAAAGAATAACTCATTTTAAAAGAATGAAAGGATAAGAGTTCTTAGAGGAGTGCATACTACAAAAAAATAACCAAATGGACATTTTGGAACTGAAAAAAAACAATATCTGAAATTTTATAAATTACCAGATGGGCTTGGCAGAAGATTGGAAATAACAGAGGAAAAAAATCAGTGCATTTGAAGATGAATCAATAGAAGTTATTGTTACAGGGTCTTTGGGGTGTCACTTTTCTAGCTGAAAACCTCTAGCCAGTGGCCCCTTAGCACAAGTTTTGCTAGGTCCTACTGGGCTCATTCTGACCATTTGGCCTGGCAGACTGTGTTCAGCTCATGCTACCAGCCTAGATTCCACACCTACAGCTGCCAAGGTGAGTCAGGTGTGGAGCAGTGAGGGGTGTGTGAGCAGGCACGGGGGCCAGCCACTGCACAGACACACTGGCTGGAGCAGTGGGGCAGGTACTCCAAGGGCTGGCACAGACACCAGCTCTCTGGAAGGCTACAGCTGGACAAGGCACACTGCAAGCAGCTTCCCCAGCTGGCACTGGGGAATACAGTGGTGCCTGGAAGCTTGGACATGCCAGGTACCACAGGACCCCAAAGAGGGAGTCACAGCCCTGGCTTGGAAAGCTCCTAGGTCTGGTCTTCCCAAGGAGCAACAGCTCTTCTCTCCTTCTCTTCACCTGCAATGTGACGAGCAAGGGGCATGTTTCAGCCCTGTTTGTGTTATAGCTCTTTTAGCTCCACCATTCAGCAGGTCCTGAGGTCTTATCCTGCAGTGGAGAAGAATGAAGTACGCAGACAAGTGGAGGGTGAGCAAGATGAAGAAGAGCTTTCTTGAGCAATAGAATAGCTCACAGGAGGCCCACAGAGGGTAGCTCCTTCCCACAGCCAGGGTGTCTCGACAAGTATTCACCTCCTAAGAGAGAGGGGACCCTGGAGTGGGAAGCTCCTCTCTGCAAGCAGGTCATCCCACCATCTCTGCAGCTGTCAGCAGAGAGGAGGCCTTGGAGTGGGTTGCTCCTCTCTGCAGGCAGGTGATCCCATTGTCTTCCGAGCTCCTAGCTGAGAGGAGGCCTTGAAGTGGGTTGCTCCTCTCTGCAGCTGGTAGTCCACACATAACTGCAGGTCTCTGAAGATTTCAGCAGAGAGGAGGCCCTAGAGGGGGTAGCTCCTCTCTGCTGCTGGTCCTCCTGTTGTCCGCTCAGCTCTCACTGAGCCCTAGTCTTTTATGGACATCAGTGGGGAAGAAGTGCATACTGATTGGTCCATGGGTGGCCATGGGCAGACCAGAAAAGGCACTGTAATTTCCCACTCTGGTCTGTGGGACTAGTAACCCGAGCTCCAGCCTTCAGGCCCTCCCTGGCCTGAAGGTGGATCCTCACCAGGGATCTACCCCCTTCTGCCCAGGAATCTGTCTGCCTCCTGCTGCCATTCATGGTGCCCTGGCTTGGCCCCAACTTGGCTCAGAGATCAGAGCCAAGGATGAGAGCAGGGAAAAGCCAGGCAGTGGGAGCAGCACTTCCAAGCCGGCAAGGGCAGGGGTGCCTTCCCCAGCCCCCAAGAGCAGTTTGGGAGGCTGCAGCTGTACCCTGGGGGGCAGGACTCCTTCCCCATGCAGTGGAAGGCTCAGGTTTGTAGCCACAATTTGGGCAGCTGCTGTGGCACCTGGGAAGCTCCCACCCCAACTCGGAAGAGGCAGGGATGCTGCTTTTCCCTTCCAGCTCCATGAAGCCTGCAACCCTGGTGGTGCTTCTCTGCCGCAGCTGGCATGATGGCAGCAGCAGGCCATCTGGAGTTGTGGCTGCCATCATTATCTAATCTGAAGAAAAGAGATAAAAATATAGTTTTTAATTAGCAGGCCTTAGAGACCTGTGAGACATCAACAGAAGGTCTCCATACAGGACATTGGAATCCCAAAAGGAGAGGAGAAAAAGATTCCAGCAGACTATTTGAAAAAAAATCATGGCCAACAATTTAGTAAGCATTGGTAAAAGAAATATGTTAACAAATTCAAAAGGTCCAACATGTCCTTATTGGAAAACAATTCTCTATGGCATTTATGTACATTTTATATCAGCTTTTATTTCAGATTACAGGTTCAAGCATGTCTGTATAGCAAATAACCTTGAATAATAGGGACAGTATCGGCCTCTAAGGCACAGGGTAGATTTGTTTCATGACCATTATAATAAAAGATAATGTCTTTTTTTCCAGACAAAAGTTGGGTATGTCTGTTATCAATACCCTCTAAAATTTTGGGCTTTCCTCAGCTATAATTCACATCTACTATACATACGGAATTTTCTGGGCTACTCCATATCACACTATGCGACTTTGGAGGCAGGTAAACTAATGAGTATAGGAAGCTCATGCTGCCTGCAGTGCTGTGAATAATAAAGTCCTTTGTCTCTTGCCCAGGAGTACTGTATCTTCTACCAGGATTTATGAAATTGTTAGCTTGCAGGTAGAGCAAAATCTCAGACCCTTCATAGTTCTTAACTACTCCCAAACAAGATAACCTCAGAAATAAAAATCATTCCTGGATTCATTATAATCTAAATTTTGAACACCAATCATAAAGAAAAAATCTTGAAAGTAGCTAGAGAAAAAACGATAACATACAGTGGAACAATAATTCTTATTTCCCTGGGTTTCTCATCAGAAGCAATTAGGGGTCAGAATACAGTGGGAAAACATCTTTAAACTGCTGAATAAAAGCCAACCCAGAATTCTATATTCACAAAAATGTCCATCAAAAATGGAGAAAGGATGACATTCTCAAATGAAAAAAAAAAAACTAATAAAATCTATCCACAGAAGATATTATCTAAAAGAAATGATAGAATAAGATTCTTCAAATTGAAGGGAAATAATGCCACAAGATCATTAGACTCTTTAGCAATAAAGAACAACAGAAATGATAAATAGGTGGGTAAATTAAAAGATTATTTTTTCCTTTCAAGGTCTGCTGAAAGCAAAATTACACTGTGTTCTGGATTTTCAATGTATGGAGATTTTATATGATATTTTACCATGAAGGACAAACAGGTCAAAGAGCTAAATGGTTGCAAGTTTTCTATGTTTAACATAAAGTGGTATAATATTAGCCATATTAGACTATGAAAGGTTAGGTGTTTATATTGTAATCTTTAAAGCAATCACTGACAAAATAATACAAAGATATATAGCCAAAAATTCAATGTTCAAATAATCCAAAAGAAGGTAGGTAAAGAAGTAGGGTGGGGAAAATAGCTGAGAAACAGAAAATACAGGGGATAGAGAACAAGTAATAAGATGGTAGACTTATATCCAGTCATTTCAATAATTGTATTAAAAGTTAATGGTCTACTTCCAAAAAATAGCATAGGAGGAATCACTTCCCAACTCATTCTCTGAGGGCAGTTTTACACCAATACCAAAACCAGACAGACAGTGAAATGAGACTTAAAGCTATAGAAAATAAAATAAATTTCAATTTATGTATTTGACTAGAAATAAAATATGCATAAAAGCATATGCCCATAATAATACATATTAATAATATTAATTTTTTACTATAAACATTAGGCATTTTTACCCTAAAGAGTAGGGTACAATCTTAGGAGAGAAACTGAATGAAAATATAAACTTTAGAAGAAAAAGAAACAACGTAAAATTATTGTTAAGGAAGAACTTGCTCATATTTTATAATTGGATAATATAGCAAGGTCAAATCACAATCATATTTCGATTCTACTGGACACATTTTAAAAAGCGTTTTAACAGTTTCTTTAAAAATATCAATATTTACCATATGCCAGAAATTACATTCTTTGTAACTATTTAAGTTAGAATGATAAATTTTAGACAATAACTTGAAAATGTATGATGAGGTTTACAGATTTTGAAATTCATTTTGAGGTTATTCAAATAAAAGAATTTGAAGACTACCAGAAAAGAGAACATTATGACAGCTAAGCTATGAAGCATAGAGCTCTGTGGTAGAAGGATATGACAGGAGGAAAAAAAAAAAAAAAAAAAGGCTTCCTCTTTTGAATGTGCAAAGAATGTGAAACAGCCAGCCATGTCCAGACTTCCCTGTCTCTGGCACTGTTGGTACTGTACTACTCAGTGGGAGGTAGGTTAGATATCTGCAGTGGGTGGGGCTATCTCTCCCCCTCTCACCAACTCGTCCTCTGGGAAGTGACTCCTCCCTCTGCCAGGAGGTTGAGTGAATCCTCTCCCTCCTACACACACATAACCCACCTAGCAACATCTCAGCAAGGGCCTAGTAAGAGGGGCACAGAAATTTGATAAATCTGCAATTTTGAGTATCATTTGAAACCATTTGATAATTCCATAGAATTGTTCTAAATTTATACCTTATTTCTACTTTCGATTTTATTGGATATATTTGAGTGATGTAATGGTTTTCTTTTAAAATATTAATAATTATAACACCAAAAGTACATTTTTTGCAATGATATAAAATTACGATTTTTTAAAATGTAGATAATAACCTCAAAATGTATGAGGGAGTACTTAAGATTTCTCCCGTGAGCAAGGGTTCAGAAAAACAAAACAAAGAATATAAATGTTTTTCTGCACATTTAAGCATATTTCAAGTAACATCAGCAACCCTAGTACCTAAGAATTTTCCAGGAAGAAAAGTAGTAGAAACTATACAAAATGAGAAAGTGACTGCTTACATCAAAAACACCCCTTCCTTTGCCAAAACATCACAGCTGGCCAGGCGTAATGGTGGCCACCTGTAATCCCAGCTACCTGGGAGGCTGAGGCAGCAGAATCACCTGAACTGAGAAGCAGAGGTTGCAGTGAGCTGAGATTGCACCACCACATGCCAGCCTGGGTGACAGGAGTGAGCCTCTGTCTCAAAAAAAAAAAAAAAAAAATCACAGCTCCTGAGTGGCTCTGTTTCTATGACCTGGGTCAGAACGCATTCTCTTTGGACAATCAGCATCTAGAGTATTATTCAGGAGGAGTATAGCATTTGGGGTAGAAGACTAATCTCTCAAAAGGAAAAATGTATGCTTGACCCTACACTTTCTATAATTCTCCCCAAAAGTAACACAATATCAAAATCTTTTCTTCCAAAAAATAAGGAAAATTATAATTAATCATTAGCTAAATACATTGTAAAACATAAAACTTACTTATTTTTGGTTTTTGACTATGTTTTATGTGGAGAATTTTCCATCAAGAAAAAAATAAAACAATAAGAGTGACAGATGAGGAACATCATCTCCAGTAGCTATCTGGCCCACAGCAGACACTGTCCCTCCAAACACATGATGCTTCTTGTGCTGGGTGTGGTGAACAAGCACATGACCCATGCAACCTCCTTTTGGTGCACTTTTCTGCAGTCAGAGTATACATTTCTTGGGCTAGGACTCCAGATACGATTAAGTTCCCCCAACATTTGTACAATAACTAAAAGGTAGAACTGTGAATGAGGCTATACGTCCATGGTTTCTCTTGGTCTTCCAGATCATGGCTGTTCCCCTATCATGACAACTTTACTGATCACAGGAAACGCAGTAGCTCTTTTGACAACCTGATTCCATGATATGAATTCAAAATGGTCTCTGAAAGCTCTGTTTTCTGTTTCTTCTATTTTCCCACTGATTCTATAATCAATTTAGTGATTATAATTACTGTAATTAATCTTTTCTCTTAACTAGCTGGAGTGGTTTCTGACTGTTACACCTCTGTTGGCCTGGACCACCTGGCACAAGCTGCTAATCACAATGTACTTTCCAAATTCCATTCCACAGGTATTCTCCAGGTGGTAGGTTGATGGTACAGGCTGCATCTAAACTCTGTATGCTTAGCCTCAACCCTTCTCATCAACAGCCCAAGGACCTCAGTATTCCCTTATCAAGAGTAGCAAGTAACTGACTTCCCCATTTATACATGGTGCTAGCCCAGAGCCTCCTGATGTTCCTGTTTGTCTCTGCCAAGCGTTTGGAGCTCCAAACAGGAGTCATCTTTGGTCTACATTGTTTTACATTCCTATACCCATCTGTTTGGATCGCCTTACTATGCACATCCCAGTTAAATGTCTCTTTTCTTCCTGGAAACTAGACTATATGGAAATTATTTAGTTCATTCATTACATTTCCTGTTCTGTGCATTTAGACTACAGCAGTAACATCTCACATCACTTTTTAAAAAAATTTTTTTTAAACCAAGTTTTTACGTAGCTCATTCCCTTTCTGAGTTTCAAACAAGGATTCTGTGCAGGTGTCACAGCTTACTGATTTTCCATCTCTAATTCCCTCCTCTTCTGAAAAATTGAAGGCCCTGTTTGCTTTAAACAGCAATTTTATCAACACACACAGGCCAGTAAAATTATTTTAATTTAGACTGTTTGATGCAGTGCACAAGACTCCCAAGAGGAAACAAAATACATTTTGCCTCCTCAAAACTCACTTCCATCCACAAGTAATCAAAGGTAAATTATTTTAAACCTGCATGCACTTGAAACTACATCCATCAGAAGGTATTAGGCCTGTAACAAGGTCCTTAAGCCACATCTATAATTTTTCTAGATCTGCCTATTTACCTGGTAGAATCTGGACTTCTTTCCAACCTACTAAATTCTTCTGCATTATTATTTCCAGATAGCTTCATCCCCATACACGCCCATCACGTATTTTCACCTCTTTGTTGTATAATATTACTATAAACAGATTCTACTGCATAGGTCTACTTCATGTCCTCTGTTTCCTGGCCATAAAATCACTATCTTCTGTGAGCTCATGGCCACATGCCTTTCATGTTCTGTGTACCTTTAAATATCATGCCTGCCTTCCTGCGAGGGCTATGGGGAGACGGCAAGGACACTGGAGGACATTGGAGCAGATCACCTGTCAAACCCCAGTGTGAGTCGAGTGGCACTGAGCAACTAATTGAACTGTTTGAGCCTTCGTTCCTTCATCTATAAAATGGGATTTATAATACTTACCTTATTATATTGTCAGAAAAAACAAATGAGATAATTTATGTAAAACACCTGGCTCAGCACCTGGTAACATAAAAGGTAAAAGGATGAGTCTTTTGAAATGTAATTCTCCAGATGCGGTTTTATAACTCAGCCTATTGCTCAGGACTAATAGAGGATTTGTTTAAAACCCCTAGAGGCACTTCCCCAGATGCCATATGATTCATTTCTGAAAACAGTCATCAAAAACTTTGTTTTAATTTTAGGAAATGTGCTGTAGATTCACTGAAATTTAATGTCATAATTATACAGGTAGCAGAGGTGCCACTGGGCTTTCCTGGTCTCTCTCTCCTGCCACTCTGGGTCACTTCATCTGCTTTCTTACAGACCATTCCTCTAGCAATATTTCTCTCCAGGCTAAATCAGGACAGAAAGTAATTATTCTATGTCTTTGCCTTTGTACTAAAGACTTTCTTCCCAACTCCAAACTCAAAGTGCCCAATTCTGCTAGTACATTGTTTTTCATAGTAGTATTCTTCAAACAAATCTTGTGTTTGTGCTAAACTCTCAAAAGCAAGTGACCTGCCCAAAATCACTAAATGAAAGTAAACATGTAACCAGAAATTGTCAATTCAGTCGGTTTGGGAATTTGGGCTGTCTCCCCATATTGGTTCTGTGGCTCAGGCTGGGCATCCAGGACAAGGGGCTGCAACACTTCTAACTCACGCAGGAACTCTGGAAGCTGTTTGTCTGCTTTCGTCAATCACTAGGGTTTAAAGCAAGACCCATCATCTGTAGGACTTGGTGAAGTAAATTTATATGTACAATTGATACAGGGTAGAAGTCAGCTTTCGTCTCTAAACAAGAGATTGTACTTTCTATTTGGTCAGCTGTAGATCAAATGTTATTAAAGTGCAGAGGTTACATACCAAATTTAATTTGCTTCCACAAGGAGATCCTTGCAGGAAGAATTATATCTAACTGTACTGACAAATTTAAATGACTTGCTATATTTTGGTACACTTAGTAGGAGAGTATTGAGGGTAAATATTTTTAAAATTTGTTCTCAACAACTGCATTTTTGTAAGAAACTTATACCAAAGCAAATATAAAAAGGAAAACTCAACACTGATCTTCACATTATTAAGACAAATTTTTATGATATGAAAAATTCTGAATAAAATAAAATTGTCCATAACCTAACAATTCAAATATTTTCATTATTCATTAAATTTTGATGTATTTTCTTCCATTCTTTTTTCTCTGCTCAATTTTGAAAACATTTGCAACAAAATAACCATTCAATTTTATATCCTGATTTTCTTCCAATTTATCAATATAACCTGAACACTCTTCATATTATTAAAAACGTTCTACAAATATCATTTCAATAATTCTGTATTATATGAATGTACATAGTTTATTTAACCATTATCAGTTAGAGTAAACATTTTAATTTGTATGTAATATTTTGTACATTCAAATTTACCAAAATTTCTGCTTACTCCTGCAGTATAGAATTAGAAAAGTTAAATTGCTAGGTTAAAGTGCTTTAACATTTTACCACTCTTGATGTTATAGCTTCACAATTAAGTGGATGAATTTTTAAAGTCAGATATACCCTATATAGAATCCTGAATCCACAAAAATTACTAGATTTATGTTCTTAGGCATATTACTTATCCTCTCTGAGGCTCTATTTCTTCATCTGTAAATCAGGGGATAATAATTCATGTGGTACAGTCCTAGGATCATTAAATGATATAATAATGTGCATTAGGCATAGTGGTTAAAAGCTTGAATCTACCTGGTTTGAATTCTAGTCTGATCATAGACTAGTTCTGTAATCTGGGCTAATCTTTTTATGTTTCAGTTTCCTCATCTCTCAAATAGAAGAAATAATGCCTAACTCCTAGGATTACTGCAAGGGAAAAATAAGTTAATACATGTACACTGAAACAGAGCTTGGCAGATAGAAAGCACTTGATAAATATTACTGCTGCTTTTGCTAGAAAGAGGATTCTGTCCAGTCCTCTCAAGTGGTAAGCTCTTCACTACTACAATAAATATTTACTACAAATTACTTTCTAGGAAGAGTTAATTCATTTCCTTGCAACCAATATAAAATGTACATATGCTTTATCCATTCAATATAATAACAAAAAAAAACAAATTAGCAATTTAAGGGATCATATAATCTAACCTGCCAGTTATGCTTAACATAATAGGATCATTTGATTTTAGAAAAGAAGATCTAAGAGTTCTTCCTATTCAACCCAATTATTTTACTGTCCAACCCAATTATTTTACTGCATTTGATCATCCTCCTTAAAGAATGACGAGACAACCAAGTTTCTTAAATTCAAACACATAAATTGTACATTTTTCAAAGCTATTTGCCTCTTTCTCCATGTTAATTCTTCTCACCTCGATAGTGGCACTGTCTATTGGGCACAATACTACCTACACAGCTGAGCTCCTGTGGATCTCTAGGTCACTGGGACCAGTCACTGAACAGTCATTTATAGTTTATCTACTGTGTACAGTTTCTTAATTGTGATAGAATAAAACACCTTTCATGGCTATATGTTGTAGGAACATTTTTGAAACATTCACTGATATTCCCTCTCCTCAATATTTCCCTTCTTCTCCCTTTATCCTCCCTAGCTCACCCACTGTATTAGTCTGTTTTCACACTGCTATAAAGATACTACTCAAGACTAATTTATAAAGGAAAGAGGTTTAATTACTCACAGTTTCACAAGATTGGGAGGCCTCAGGAAACTTATAATCTTGGCAGAGGGTGAAGGGGAAGCAAGGCACGTCTTACATGGTTGCAGGCAAGAGAGAGCAAGTATATGTCACACTTTAAAACCGTCAGCTCTCATGAGAACTCTCTCACTATTACGAGAACAGCATAGGGGAAACTGCCCACATGATTCAATTACCTCCCATCAGGTCCCTTCCTCAACATCTGAGGATGACAATTCAGTATGAGACTTGGGTGGGGACAAAAAGTCAAGCCAAATCACCCACCCTTCAATAAGTCAAGCAAGCAGCTAAAACATGGTATATCATTGCCTCAGATAAATGATCCAAGAGCAGAAAGAAAAAAATAAATAGTCCTTTTCTGACTCCTGTGTTTCTATAACCTAGGCTCTCACAGCATACATCACAGATTTGAGAGAAAACATCATGAATAAGAGCATGTCCTCCTCTTTTTATGCCCCCCCTTGAGGTTTCCTACTCTTCAGCAAGGAGGTATAGTCAAAGGAAAAACAAGGAGAGATAAAAATGATGTTTCCCAGAAAGAGGGCCCATACAGCCTTTTCAGGCTAGTTCAAATAAAGGAGATTTCTGAGATCCAAAGGAAGAGAGGGAAAAGAGGATATATTTTGTCCCTCAATACAAAGAACATGAGAAAACCTTTGTGGGTGATAGATATGTTCATTTTCTTTATTGTAGTGATGGTTACATGAGTATAGACATACATCAGAAAATGTCAAATTGTACCTTTAAATTTATGTAGTTTATTAGACATTTCTCAAAATAAGACATACATGTGGCTAATATAAACATGAAAAAACTGATCAACATTACTAATCACTAGAGAAATACAAATCAAAACACAATAAGATACCATCTCAAATGAGTATGAGTGACTATCACTAAAAAGTCAGAAAATAACAGATGTCGGGGAGATTACAGAGAAAAGGCAATGTTCATACACTGTTTGCAGGAACATACATTAGTTCGGCCACTGTGGAAAGCAGTTTAGAGATGTCTAAAAGAACTTTAAAAACAACTACCATTCAACCCAGCAATCTCAATATTATGTATATAACAAAAGGAAAATAAATTGTTATACCAAAACACACTTGCACTCATATGCTTATCACAGCATTATTCACAAAAGTAAAGACATAGAATCAACCTAGATGTCCATCAGTGGTGGACTGGATAAAGAAAATGTGGCACATATATATCATGAAATACTATGCAGCCATAAGAAAGAAGAAAATAATGTCCTTTGCAGAAACATCGATGCAGCTGGAGGGCATTACCCTAAGCAAATTAATGCAGGGACAGAAAAGCAAACACTGCATGTTCTCACTCATAAGTGGGAGCTAAACATTGAGTACACATGGACATAGAGATTAGAATAGACTCTGGAGACTACTTGAGGAGGTGAGAGGAGGTGGAGAATGTTGAAAAAATACCTCTTGGGTACTTTGCTCACTACCTGGGTGATGGCATCATTCACAGCCCAAACCTCCGTGACACACAATCTACCCATGTAAAAAAACTGCCCATGTACCCTCAACTCTAAAATAAAAGTTGAAAAATACACATATACGTAGTTTATTGCCTATCAATAATACTTCAATAGCATTGATGAGAGAGAAAGAGACAGACAAAAAGCAAGAGAGAGAGAAAGAGAGATCTGTGCACCAAGTTCCAGATAGAATCCCAGGGACGATGCAGAGAAAAAATGGCTGCCTGGTGTGTCTAGGTATACAGGGTCATAGGCAGCCTGTAGTTTCAAATCTCTCGTTAGTAGAAGAGACACAGAATGAGCATTCCGTATCCAGAAGTGATGCAGAAGCAGCTAAGAAAGGTACCTGATTTTCTGGGATCATGTGGCCAAAAACAAAGATGTTTCCAGCTCAGCATGAAGTCAACTGACCAAGCAGCTGATGGGGAAAAGGCTATTTTAGCAGATGCCCATGTAGCCAGACGATAGTGGGGACCTGAAGTACACCCCTTTCCCAACCTACTCCCTAGTTTTGGCTCTAGTTAAACTCTTTGGAACTTTGACATGACCCCAGAGAATGGAGGAAGGGGGAGAAAGAGAAATCTCTTAATTCACTGACATTTAGTTTCTGCTACCCTGGCAGAATGAGGCTTGAAATAGAAATTGGGTACATATAGATGAAGAAAATGACATTTCTTGTTTATCTTGATTCCAAATTCTATGATTCAGTAATGAGACACAGCCCCTATTTTCACAGAGCAATATTCTAATTTAGGAGACTAAAAGTTAGAATTTAAGATCCACATGGGTAGATACCATGACTGCATTACACATCTATCGTCTAGTTTGATATCTGGCACATAATTGTGCTTCAATATATATTTGTGGATGCATGGGTGGATGGATGGAGCAAACTCAAGCACACAATAAATCGTTACTAATCACTCAGAGGAGCTCCTGATAAGTGCAACATGAGAGGTTTTAGAAGTGTAATAAGGAGAGACTGCTAAGGGCTGGAGTCATCATTGATTACTTCGCTGGAGGAGAAAGAGCTTGATGTGGTCCTGGAAGATGAAGAATTGGTTCAATAAAGAGACAGAGTGAGTGAAAAAAATGGGCAGGAAAGGGAGGGTAGAGGGAGAACAAAGGATTTGAAACTCAAACTGAAGTAATTTTGCTGCCAATTCAATGTACTTTCGCCTATACTCTTTTCTAAACATAGTATCTGGCACAGGATCTGCTGACAATATTTGATGGTTGGAGAGGAGGAAGAAGAGGACTAAACATATATTTTTAAAAGAATTTTTAAAACTGGGTCTGAATCTTGAAATTCTTTCTCTACCTAAAGTTTAGTTTTAATTTAAAAGATAGCTTTCAACTTTTATCCAAAAACCAAAGTAGATATTTATTGTAGGGGGAGGGGCATTTACAACATATGGAATTGTGTTTAAGCACTCTTAGATGTTTTTTCAATCCCTAGAATCCATGCCATTCGAGGATTTATTTTGTAAACTCTCTAACTCTGCCCACCTTATAAGAACTCTAAGTTTACATCATTATTTCAATTTTGGGCCCTGCAATAATAATTAACTTGCATTTATAGTTTATCAACCTCTCTTACATAACGTTACCTCATTTACTCCTCACAAAAGAGACCTCCGAAGTAAACATTGTTATCTCCATTTTTAGACATGCAGAACTGACACTCAGGAGGTTTGCTCCCTCTCGTTAATTTGCCAGCCAAAAAATGCGAAAATCTAGACCTGTGCCCAATCCTTTCCTCAACACCACATTGCCTCACTATTGGCACCTGCAGATTTTAAAGAATGAGAAAAGATGCAGACACTGCTGAATTGTGTGTATATGCCTAAGAAAGACAGGGTATACTGATGAGTTAGCACAATAAAGGATTTTAACCATGGCATATCATTAGTTGTTCATTTAAGTAAAAAGAAAATCTCTACTTTTTTGCTGTGAGGGAAAAGGGTGTTCTTTGCTCAGCTATTCCATATTCATTACATATATTTGAGGGACCTTCTATATGATCTTCCACAAAGTCTCCCTCCTTTTTTAAGATCTCTCCCTGGAGCCAGAATGCTAGAGAGAATTTTTTATGGAAAAAATAATTAAGCTTTCTCACAGAGCAAATCCCCTAAAGTAATTTATCATAAAGAAAAATTCTAACCCAACCTTTTTCCTACCTAAAAGTACTAATTTAACTTTACAGCAGAACAGCTTCAGGGATCCCAAGAGCCAGATCAGGAAAGAGAAGAGGCCGAACCATTTGATCTTCTTACTCAACCCCTACTGGCATAGGTTTGTTTCATACTGAGAATTGTTTTGCACTTTGCAGAGTCTGGCTCTAAATGTTTCAGATAATAAAGCTTAGGCCACTTAGAGTGGAAGAGTCTGTTTTGCTAATTGGTTTTATTCCTTTCTAACTCATGGTTAATGGAAGTTGAAGTAATTTTTCAGGGTAGGATTGCATGTTAGGTGTCATAAGGCTGTCACGAATGGCCAAGATTTAATACTTTTGGAACTCTAGTACTTATAAACTGCAAATGCTTCTCCTATCCTTTCCCCTTCTTCCAGTCTTCCCTTTATCTCTGCTCATGCTGACATGGCAACCATGTTCACCCACAATGGTTGACAGATAAAAATGTTAATTTGAGAGATTGTGTTGACACTACTCTGGAAAAAAAAATGTGAAAAGGTGCTGATATGTTGTGCTACGTATTTTCATGCCTTCTGCCACAAAGCAGAACTGCATATTCTCAAATATATATAATCTGGTTAGCAGGCTTGTTTATTCATCTGATTCAGTTTTATTAAAGGAGGTCATCATTGAACAACAGACCCACATTTCGGTTGGGGCAGGTTCAGCCCTCTCGCATTCCCACAGCAATCTCCCGATGCTGAGCTTCTGACATTTATTTTTGATGCAGTCATGTTAATGCTGTCACAGTGAAACAATCTATCAAAATGTAAAATCACTGTCTTATATTGCCAAGTAATTTCAGGTACCCTATCTTTCTGACCATCCCTCTATACATAATCTCTCCCCTGATTACAGAGCATTTTCACCTTCTAATTTACTAATGTATTCATTATTTATGTTTGTAAAACTCTATTTTATTCTTAGAAGAAATCATCAGTTGCTTTAATTTTAATCTTTGAGAAACAGTTTAGCTCCTAAAGGCTGTATCATCTATCAGTCAAACAATCATAATAAGCGAGTTTTATTATATTAACCATGATATATGTCCTTTACTTAGTTCTGAGAGGACTGTTAGAGACATCATTGATGATTTCCTAGGTGCTTCGGAACTAAGAATAAGAACATATTTTGGAAAGCTGACAAAAGAAAAGGTGTCCATGCTCAAGATTTTCAAATGTAAACCAAAGACCCATTATGAAGCAGACAAATCAATTTATTAATTGAAAGTAAATGAGTATAGCCATTGAAACTTAATATTATATGCAGACTATTCAAGATTCACATGAATTCTTGACATTAAATGAATAGTGCAGTTACTACTTTGCTTAGCATGATGGATGACCCCAAGATGAGTAAGCTTGGCAGACACAAAACTTCCATTTTATGTGATTCGCCTTTGTAGTACATTTGAATTTTACTCAGTCACAAAAATCAAATGTGCCTAAAATGTTAATTTATTTGCATTTTTGTAATTAAGCTTTTCATAACTCATAATGATTTTTGCTACCTCTTACTGAGTCTTGGTACTGTAGTCATTTCTGGCCCTCAGTTGCCCAGTTATTACCTCTATCACTTCTCTCTTCATCCCAGTTGTATGTCCCTGTGTGTCCCTGCTTTGATCCCACTCCTTCAGTCACATCTGCACTCACCTCAGTACTGTGATATGCCAGGTTGTTTCCACACAACTATGTGGCTGTGTAGATAATTCCATGTATAAACCAATGTCATACAGGTACAGAAATCAGGAGGGAGAGAACATAATAGGACACGGGGTTAAGAAACCAGGTGGTAAAGAGAAAAGCAAGCCATTGTTGATATAACATGCCAAAATTATTCTCAAATAACAATGTGCAGGTCCACCAAGATAAATGTGTGTATGTGCGTGTAGAGTCTATAATACATGGAAAAATTTCAAATATTTGTCCTAACTAAGAAACGCCCCTTATGCAATTCAGATAAAATTCCTCTAATCTTTTGGGGTATTTTAAAACTAATTTGTCACCATTCAGCCTCACTAAGCCATCATGCTTGATAATAAAAAGAAAAATGTGGTCCTTACTTTGCAATTGTTCAACTACATATCTATTTGTTATTGTCAGTCTGCCTCCGTCCTGCCCTTCAGAAACACACATGCACACACACAGAAAAAAACTTAATTCCTAAGATTATTCTAAAATCAGGGGAAAAAATAAGGATCTTAAATCTTCCGAAAAAATTAGGCAAAATTGCAAGACCTGGTTGAAAATGCTGGAAAAACTATCAAAAACATATACACTTAAACTTATTAATTCCTGTTAATAAAAATGAATGCAATAAATATTTCAATACATTTGATATTTGTCATTAGTAATTTGGATTTTATATTAATAAAAATATTAAGATGATATAATATTTCTTAGGATTAGCTCAAAATATTTCCATCAGCTTCTATGTATTTTTAAGGCGATATGTAACATGTTGTCATAACGTATGCATATGCCACTATATTTTCTCTTTCTCCTAGTGAGTTTCCAGTTAAGGGATTATATGGATAACTTATACTTTAGGCATACTTTACTATTCACTACGTAATATTGTTAGTATTTCAATAACATTTCCACATTCCATTTATATTTTTTAAATAGCTTGCATTTCCATACTTTTAAGGATTTATATTTATACCAAGTTGAGAATTAACACCCACTGGACACTAACTATAAGGCCCTGTATGCATATCATCATTATTACTAAAATGTGGGCTTTATCATATAATTTTATTTATAATACAAATTAACACACTTCCTTAGATATTTATAAATATCTTAATGACTTTTAAATTGAGAGGTATTTCTAAAACCTCTGGGGGAAAAAGATAAATGTGGTTTAGGTGAGAAAATGATTAGAATTCTTGAATCATCCTCATTACATGAATGTCTGGTTTAAGCATCTCTATATCTGACACACTAATTTAGCTACAATGCAGCAAAACCCACATTGTGGTAATAGAATATTGATTGTACAGTGTTCAAAGATAAAGAACTTATGTTGTTGTACTTTTTATACATGCATGATATTGCAGCACAATACCATGTCGATAATTTTTACAAAATGAAACCCACTACCACTGTGCTTGGTGGTGATTGAATTATGACATAGTCAATCCTCTGATGAAATACTTTATCTTACACAAACCTAAAATATAAGTCATCGTACTGGTCTCAAAAGACTTTAGTGTAAAAGTATAGCAGAAAAACCCTTCCAAAGTTCACTTAAATATATCATTTTTCTAATTTTCATGTCCATATTTTTATTCTCATCATGAACAGTTGAGAATGCTTTCTCATAGCGATTCTAATCTCACAGGGATCAAGTATTAGCACTGTATATTTCACTTCCCAATACAAAAAAAAAAAAAAGAGTAGTTTTATCAAGGATCCAAAATATGATTTTTAAATGAATTTCTCACATGAGACTATTCTTATAGATACAGTGCTGATGCCCTTTTTAGAAAAAGTTTAGTCATGAATAAAATAATAAAGAGATGCAGTTTATTTACTTGGAAATGCAAACATTGGACCTAATGAGAATTGTAAATAGCAAACAGAAGGTAATCTTGACATTATGATCAACAAGTCTTTATTAAAATGTTTTTCTAAGAGAATTAAGCAGCAAGGAATGAGGAACAGGAAACAGTATTTTTACAAATTTGAGAGTGGAAAAGGTCATTAAAATTTATAAACCAACTGCCACCCAATGTGAGTTCTCCTTTCCAGCGTCCCTGACAGATGTTCACTCAACACCTGCCCAAATATCTTCAGGACTGCTATTTTGTGAAAATGTTATTTCCTGTATCAAAACAAAACCTACTTCCTTGCCTTAAGCTGGTCTCCTCTACTGCTGGTGAGAGTCTACAAGGGTACAACTTTTCTGAAGTTTATTCTGGCAAAACAAACCATACAACTCTAAAAGGTATCTATTCCTTGGTCTTATAGTTCTAGTTCTAAGTCTCTATACTAAGGAAATAATCAGTTATGTATAAAGAATTTCTTTGATTTGCCACATATAAAAGTAAAAATTTGGAAACAATCTAATGTTCAAGAATAGAAGTTTCTTAAAATAAATCATGATAAATTCGTGCAAAAAAATACCATTCAATAGTCACAAATTATGTTACTATAATTGTATGCACAATATATGTTTTTCATGAAATAAGGTCTATGAAGTGCTCAGTAGAAATTTCTGACAGAGAAAACAAAAAATAAATATTAAGTAGTATTTTTTAAAGTAGGCAGTAAAGAAGCATATTCTATATACTGCTTATAAAAAAACTTGCATTGAGTGTGCATTCCTCTTGCAATCTAAAATCTAAATGGTCCTTTAAATACATTTATTTCACTAATATTTGGTGAATACTAACTATATACCAGATGTCAATGAACAAGGCTTACATTTCTTTTCTTTCAAAAGGAAAGACAAATATCTAAAGCAAATGACAGGGTGCTGTCACTTTTCAATTCTGGATGATAAGTATGATCATCTTGGATTCTTGTCTTTGTCTTTTAAAGATGAATAATATAATAAAAATGTAAAACTTTTAGTAATCAATAAAATACTGCACTATAATAAGTATTATAAAAAGTAATAAACTTTGAGCAAACAATCCTACTCCAACCTAAATGAGTGCATATGTTCACCAAAAGACACACTGAAGAATGTTTATTACACCTTTATTCATAATGCCACAAAACTGGAACCAATTCAAGTGTGCATTAACTGTAGAATGGATAAATAAATTGCGGCATTTTTTAAAAGCTTTAGTGAGATTTAATTTACATACCATAACATTCACCTAATTTAAAATATGCAACTCAATGGTTTTTAGAAAATTTACTAAGTTGTGCAACCATCACTGTAGCCTAGTTTTAGAAAACTTTCATTACTCCAATAAGATCCCTCATGTTCCTTTACAGTTAATCCCTTTTCTCACCCTCAGCCCAGGTAACTACTAATTTATTTTCTGTTTCTATAGGTTTGTTTAATTGTGTTCTATTCTTACAAAAAGTAAATTGTGTTATATTTTTATAAAGCAAAAATTACAGCTTCACTCAATAACAATGATAAATCTCTCAGATAAAATACTGAATATAAGTAGCCATGCCAAAAATGCATATGCTGTATGATTCCATTTATGGAAATTTAAGAACAAGCAAACACCAGTCTATGATAATAAACATCACAATAGTGGTTATCATTGGGAAGGATACTGACCAGAGGGGAAAAGAGAGAGATTTCTGAAGGCCTAGAAATATTCTGTATGTTCACCTGTGTGGTGGTTACTTGGACACAAACACACGTAAAAATTAATAAATCAGTTCTGCTGAAATTTTTGTTTTTTATGGTTCAATAAAAAATTTTAAAGAAAATAAAGCTACCCCCATATCAATTGCCTTATATCCTTGCTTACATCATCATTCTTCCCCTCCTCCTTCACTTTTGCTTTTAACATCAGCTTGCCAAGTTGAATGTGAATTTTCCAAAAAATGTAACTAGTCATACTGTTATTTTGTTAAAAGGTGGGGGAAATGACAAATCAGATGTCAAACTCACCTCTCTATTAATCTCCATTTCTGAAGGATATAATGGATATCTGTGATAATGGATAGCTCATGAAAAGAGGAAATAGGTTTATGTGGAGAAAAAAGCAATACCAAAAACTAGAATAAAACTGAAAATAGGCATACAGACAGCACCACAACCAAACTACTTTTTAAGGAAATAAAGAAGGAGGAAAGATTGAATGTCATCCAAGCCATTCAATTACTTAAATTTTTGTATGCCTTTTTAAAAGTGTGCAATGTATCATGTACTAAAATAACAAAATGGAAGGATTTTCCTTTTGAGAGCTACATTTAACATCTTAAAGTGGTAACACATAAGCTACTTAGATTTTAAAGGACTATTGTTTGAATATTATCACCTATCTGGTATTCACAAGTCAGCAATGTAATGAGGAGTGACACCTGTGTCTACTGTGCCTATATAGTATGCTGCAGTAGTAAGTCAATCATGATAATACAGCAATATAAACCCACCTCTAAACACACCGTTTAAACACAGGCGATGGCACCATCTATTGCATAGCGATATTGGCTGGAGAATTCCAGCCATTTGAAACCATTTAATCAATCCCTATCACACACCTTTGTTTGATAGTGTGTAGCTTAAATAGCTGCTGTTCATTTGCAGGGACCATGGGAGAGCACTGTTTAGTGACTTACCAAAGTCAGCTAATATCACTACAATATCATTCTTTAATAATTCAGTCATTTTCAGAATTATGTTGTCAGTCAGACAAATCCAAAAATAATTCTCAGGATCTTTTACTAGGAAACCAGACCACTGGCTTATTGCTCAACCGTTTGTTCTTTCACATTCCATACCCGTTTCCAGATTTATAGCAAGAGTAAAATCTAGCAATCAGTCTTTACCCAACAGTAATAATCTTAGCATTTGTAAGGCTGTCACTTTATTGAAGTATTAATCAACAATCTTTTAGTTGCAAGTTACAAGAAATAATAATTCAACCTAGCTTTTTAAGAAAGAGAAGGAGCTAGTTTATTAGATAAGTACCTAATAGTTGAGAGTCTAGTGCTGATTTTCAGGCTAACTAGGTTCAGGTCTCCAATCCCCATCTCTTTCTCTTGTTTGCATGTTGACCTCAATTTCTTTTACAAAAGAAAAAAAGAACATAACTTCATAATTCCAACTAATATTTTCAATACAGTTTATCATCCAAAAAAATATGTGACTCTCTCTTCCTCTCCCCTAGTGAGTGATGTACCAAATTTTAGGGAAACTTATCAACCCAGTTTTGGATCACAGGACTATCCTTGAACAAATCACTAAGACCAACAGGAAAAACATGTGATCTAATTGGCCATTCCGATCATAAACCTAAACATGGAGGAGAGAAAAGTGTGCCTAATAACATGTAGCCCCACAGGACTACCTGAAGTTCAGGAGAGGATATTTCCCAGAAGAAAATCAATGTGTTGGTTCTGAGAGACAAAGAATTAGTGAGCAAGCCAAAGCAACAGATGTCCACTATTGTCGTCACATGTGTGAGCTAATTCCATATACTCAACAGAGGTTTTCTGGCAAATAGAATGTATAGTTCTAGTCTTCTTCGGAATAACAGTGCAAAATATTATTGTTGTGTGCTTTTGAGAAAACAGAAGTCATTTGAGAAATTCAAATGTGGGGTGGTGGGGCAAGCTGAAGATTACATTTTTTGCTTCACAAATTCAATACTAAAGGTTATGAAATTCCCTTAGGAAGAAGGTAATCCTCCATTCATTCTAACCTAACAATATATCTTGGCAATTGAATTGACTTATCCTTTTAAGCATTAATATTTTGGCTTGGCTACACCAAAATGACAACCAAGAGATGTAAAAATATAATTTTGCTTTTGTTTTAACCAAGTATTAAGTGAAATGAATATCTCAGTTACCAGCTTTGCCCCTGGTGAAGCTGAAGAATGACCTGAGATTGTCCATTCCATTTATTTTGATTGGTCAAAATATGAGCAGTGAAAATTTAAAAAGAAATTTTCATAAATATTTCTATAACTGTAAACTTGGGATATCAATATATTGTAAGGCAAAATAGTAAGGAAAGATGAATAGATTTAACTATCACAATGAAAATAACCAAAAAAAGTTACAAAAAAAGAAAAACTATAAAAATATTTGGAGCATATATAATGGACAAAGGATTAATATTTTTAATATAAGAAGAGATTTACAAATCAATAAGAAAAAGACAAATACAGTAATAGAAAACTGATTAAGAAATATGTACAGGTGATTTCAAAAGAAGTAAATAAAGAAATATTGTTTATTGACATGTGAAAATGTGTTCAAATTTATTATTAATCAAATAAATAAAAATCAAACAATATTTAATTTTACTTCGGTTGGCAAATATTAAAACACTTAACAACATCCACTGCTTTTAGATGGTTAGATTGGCATAGCCTTTCAGGAAGCCATTTGGCATTATGTATGGTTTTAAATTTTAAGTGTAAATTTTCCATGACCCATGAACCCTGCTTCTGAAACTTAACACCAAGGGAAAAAATAACAATAAACCACATGAAAAGATTCTGAGTGTGTATAGGTATGCATGTGAGTGTATGTGTTTGACTGTATGTTGTATAAAAAGATTTGGGGGTTGTACTATAAATAGTAATAATATATTACAACTCCCTAAATACCTCATACAAGGAATTGATTACATTAAAATTCATTCTCTAAAATAGATCTCCTAGAAATTTTAAATGATGGTGTTGATTTCTGTGTGGACACTTTAAAAGATGCTAATGTGTTTTAGGTAATGCTGGCCTTTTCTTTGCCAGCCTAAACTAATTTTCAAACACGCATGACTGTAAGATCAAGATTCAGAGCAAATATTTATTGTGTTTCTCTTTCTTCTGTTGGGAGGATTTTTTTTAAAATCAAAATTCTTAGTAGGGAGAATACACTTCTCTCCACCAACAGTTTCATCCCATAGACAAACTCCATGAACAGTCAGGTCACTGCCACAAAAACAAGCAATGGGGAACGGATTCCCTGTTTAATAAATGGTGTTGGAAAAACTGGCTAGCTACGTGCAGAAAACAGAAACTTGACCCCTTCCTGACACCTTACACTAAAATTAACTCCAGATGGATTAAAGACTTAAACATAAGACCTAACACCATAAAAACCCTAGAAGAAAACCTAGGCAAAACCATTCAGGACATAGGCATAGGCAAGGACTTCATGAAAAAAAAAAAACAAAAAACAAAAAAAACAAAAGCATTGGCAACAAAAGCCAAAATAGACAAATGGGATCTAATTAAACTCCAGAGCTTCTGCATAGCAAAAGAAACAATCATTAGAGTGAATCGGCAACCAACAGAATGGGAAAAAATTTTTGCAATCTACCCATCTGACAAAGGGCTAATATCCAGAATCTCCAAAGAACTAAGAGATTTACAAGAAACAAACAAACAAACCAATTCAAAAGTGGGTGAAGGACATGAACAGACACTTTTCAAAAGAAGACATTTATGTAGCCAACAAACATGAAAAAATGCTCATCATCACTGGTCATTAGAGAAATGCAAATCAAAACCACACTGAGATACCATCTCATGCTAGTTAGAATGGTGATCATTAAAAAATCTGGAGACAACAGATGCTGGAGAGGATGTGGAGAAATAGAAACACTTTTACACTGTTGGTGGGAGCGTAAATTAGTTCAACCATTGTGGAAGACAGTGTGGAGATTCCTCAAGGATCTAGAAGTAGAAATTCCATTTGACCCAGCAATCCCATTACTGGGTATATATCCAAAGGATTATAAATTGTTCTATAATAACATGCACAAGTATGTTCGTTGCGGCACTGTTTACAATAGCAAAGACCTGGAACCAACCCAAATGCTCATTGATGATAGACTGGACAAGGAAAATGTGGCACATATAAACCATGGAATACTAAGCAGCCATAAAAAATGATGAGTTTATGTCCTTTGTAGGGACATGGGTGAATCTGGAAACCATCATTCTCAGCAAACTGACAGAATAACAGAAAATCAAACACCACATGTTCTCAATCATAGGTGGGTGTTGAACAATGAGAACACATGGACACAGGGAGGGGAGCATCACACACTGGGATCTGTTGTGGGGGGAGTAGGGGAGGGCCAGCGGGGGGTAGGGAGGTTGGGGAGGGATAACATGGGGAGAAATGCCAGATATAGGTGAGGGAGGCAGCAAACCACATTGCCATGTATGTACCTATGCAACAATCCTGCATGATCTGCACATGTACCCCAAAACCTAAAGTACAATAAAAAAATATACTTTTAAAAAAAGGAGTCAAGGAGAAGTTAAAAAAAACAAAGGAGTCAAGGGGAAGTTAAAAAAAATAGCAAGCATATACAACTGTCCTGGCCAGAATACAGAGGACATTCATATTTTGCAGAATATGTTATGCTTCTGATCCATCCTGCTTGTAACTTGTATAAATCATCTCATAAAATAAAATAGTAAAAGCCAAGCTCTAGAAACCAAAGAATCAGTTTATCAACCAAATCTTTCCAAAGAAATGGGAAATGATGGCATGGCTAGCAACCTGGAAGTCTCCCCAGTAGGCAAGTCTGGCAACTCCAAGGGTCTCTTGGCACATGGGGTCAGACTTAAGAGGGCAGGGGATCTAGATCACCAAAAAAAATGAATTGTATATTCTCATTTTTATTTTCTTAAGTGTATATATGTGAAATGTGTTAGCAATTATCTTAACTGGGTGGTAGGATTATAGCTAATTTTATTTTCTCTTCAAATAATTCATAATATTATTTGAATCTTGTATGGTTAAAAAAGAAAAATATTCTTTTTCAAGGATTTTTTTTAACTTTTTAAAGTTTCATTAGAATGGGGGTGCTACTTCCTTGGTTAATTCATAGAATTTGTCAAAATGTACCCTTTCAAAACAACTATAGCTAAAAGGCTATGTCAGTATTACCAGTAATATTTTTTAATGAGATGGGCTCTCACTATTTTGCCTAGGCATGTCTAGAACTCCTGAGCTCAAGTGATCTGGCCATCTTGGCCTCCTAAAGTGCTGAGATTACAGGTATGAGACACTGCACCCAGCCTACTATTGCCTGTGTTTCTTAAGACAATCATGTTCAATTTTTTTACATCAGTGGACTTATTTGCTCTAGCCAGAATTTCTCAAAGTGTGTTCCATGACATTAATTACATGTGTGTGTGTGCGTGTGTGTGTGTATGTATATATAGTGTATCTCTATATAATATATATATGTACATTATGTTTATACTTAACACTAAGATGAATAAGATTAGACAAATCTCATTGCTTCAAAACTTCTCAGAATATTAAATATTCTAACCCAATATGTATTATTTCCCAAATTTCTTTTGCTCCAAATGTTTTCAAGGAAGCTTCTCACTGTATTAATACTCCAAGAAATACAGTTAGACAAGTATTGTGGTCTATTCTGATCTTCCTAAACTCATAACTATTTACAAATGCACCCCACCTGTAGGTAGAGATGACTTCATTTTCCATAGGTACACTTTACCTTATTTCCCAAGCCAGTCCTCATTAAGACAAAGATCAATAACAACTTTTTGTTGTATAGTTGAAAATGGAGCTTTTTTTTTTAAGTTCTCATCTTATGTATCTGTCTTCAGCTTTTGACAAACTAGACCTCTGGATCTTTGAAAGGGTCTTATTTGTTGGTTTTTCTCTATTTTCTCAGTCATTGTTGCTTTGTTTCCCTTGCAGTTTTGGTTGCACTGTTGTTAACTTCCTCTGTCCGTTTTGCTTCTTAAGTGTAGATTGCCCCTAGGGATTCTGTCTGGCGGCCAGTCTTCTGACTCCAAACACTCCCTGGGTGATCTCATTCTCACCAATTATTTCAATAACCAGCTCTAAAAAGCTCATGATTCATAAATTATAAAGAATCTTCAGCCCACATCTCCCTTCAGGGTTTGATGTTTATAAAAACTGCCCTCCTTAATATCTCCCCTTGGAAGCCCCACAGTCACGTCAAACAGTATATACCAAATTGAAAACTATTTTCATCCCTTCCCCATGCGGCATTGTTTCCTACATCAGCAAACATCACTCATTCATTCAGCTTCCAGTGGCTTCACGTATTTCTTTCTCCTCACACACCAAGCCCTGTTAATAATCAATTTCGGTTGATTCACTTCCTTATTATCTCTCCAGATATCCACTTCTCCTCATCCCTACAGCCACTATCTTAGTTTTCGATACCTTCAGTTGTCACCAGAATTACTACAAGCCTCCCAAATTGTACCTAGTTCAAATTTTGCACTAAATAGAAATCTGTTGAATGAATAAATGATCTTCTTTAGCCTTTCCCCTTTCAGTCCATTCTTCAAATACCAACACGATAGTCATACTGAAACTCAAATTGGATCATTTCATCTCATCTCGAAGGGTACCTGGTGCCCTGAGGAAAATGAATCGTGTCGATTCATGAGTTCATTCTTGCTCCCCTCTCTAGCCTCACTTGTCAAAGTATCTCCTCCAGCCAATCATACTGAACAATGCACAGTTCCTTAAATAATACCATACTAATTTTTCTCTTATTTCTTTCCTCATTTCCCAGTCTTGTCTGTACTTAAGTCTTACTCAGTATTCACGATGCAACATAGTTCAACACAGATGTCCCCCTTACAAAATCTTCTGATTTGCCAAGATTGATTAGGTGTCTTTTCTATAGGATTCTATAGGACCATATTCTTTCCCCTATTACTACATGCATCACACTGAAGTGGTTTTCTGATGACTGAGCTGTAGTACCCTTAAGGTATGCATAATGTATGCATAATCAATGCATCATGCTATATTCAAGAATAGACCAGGACCTGACACATAGAGGGATACTCAGATTCATCTGTATAATGGGGACATTGTCCTACCAACTTTACAGGATTGTCATAAAGATCAACTACAGGGTTGTCAAATAAAGTGCAGGATGGCCAGTTAAATTTGAATGCCAAATACACAGTGAATAATTTTTCAAATGTCTTATGCAATATTTGAAACATACTTATACTGAAACAATTATTCATTGTATACCTAATTCAAATTCAGCTGGGTATTCTTTTTTTCTAAATCTGACAACTCTAATTAAGTAAGACCATATATGTATGGAAGTGTTTTACCATCTATAAAAGACTACAAAAAATGTAAGCAAATGTAAGCTCTGTTTTTCTAAAAATCCATTACAGCTTTGAAATGAATAATGAGAAAAGTTTTCATGTCAGGCTTCTGTGATTTTCATCTATTATTGACAAATCTTGCTGTGTAAGTTTATTTGTTCTTCTAAACAATATCTTTCTTGAAAATAAAAGTCCATTTCTTAGGGACATATATTTAATTTCAAGCAACTGGACACCAAGATGCATACTGACCATTTAAAATGATCATTCCACTAGAAGAAGAATAGGGGCAAGAGAAGAAGAAAGGAAGGGAAAGAAGAAGAGGGAAAGAAACAGATTTAAAACTCTGTTTGTAATCAAGTAATTTCAAGAGGAAAAAACCCTGGGACAACTCCTCTTTTAATACTGTTTCTATATTCACCACTCTAAGTTTGGAACCCAGTGATCTATACTTCTCCACATGGACTAATATTAAAAAAAATTGGTGAAATGTATGTTTTCTGATTACTTTCCAATTACTTGAGTTAAGACTTAAGAGGCATTGATATAAACTAGAAATATCCCTGACATAGAGGGAGTCAAGATACCTACTTTGTCAACTAACTCTTGTGTCTTCATGCTGGACATTTGTATTCTCATCTCTAGAAAAAGACAGTATTGATTCAGGTGATTTCTAAATTTCTACATACCTAACACTCTGAAATTTTACGAAGTATTCACTTCATATTATAGACATTAGCAGAAATAAAATATAAAAACTATTTATGTGTATATTTGAAGTAAACCCTACCAAATGAAATTCATAACTCCATTTTTGAATCTATTACAGTTATGCAAATCTAGTCCACTCATAGATATCGGGTAAGCTAACAAAATGCTAGTGGTAGCAGAATCAATATGCTCAAAATTTCAGTTAAATTACAGGGAGACACAAATTGGCAATGTTCATCAGATGGAGGAAAAGACACAGAAGCATCATTCCTCCTCCCCCATCTTTTCTTCATTCTCCCCAAAGAAGACAGAAAAGACTAATTTGGAACTGAGCTTAAATGTCACAATTGCTAGGACTCAGACATAAGGACAATTACCAGAATCACTGGACTGGAAAAGATTTAAGAAATCATCCCAGACAGACACAAATCACCCCTGGTAACTGATTCCTTTACAAGGAACAAAGTTAAGGGACAGATGTTCCTGTTATATACACATTAACAACAAGGAAGAGAGTCCCCAAAACATAACTAACTTTTAAGTGTGTTTACGAAGGAAACATTGCTTCCTCTGTTACCCTTCCTATGTCCTTTCCTTCTTCACTCACCAAAAGCCCTCAGGTTCAGGGACAGCCTGGCTGGGGGTAATGAGAGGCTGGGAATAGCTTCTAGGGCCCAAGTCTCCTGAGGTGAGATCTGGGAAAGAGATGGAATTAACCAGGAAAGAAAGAGGGATATTCGAATGGGATGTTTAATATTTGAGGAATTGTTCACATTCCAGAGCTACACCCTGTGTCTTACAGAGCATTTCTTTCTCTCCCTTTGCAGTGTGGGATGCTCCAACAGGAAACTGCCATCTTCCTAAATAGTGCTACCCTTGGGGCCGCAGTGATTGGTCCAGGCGGCAAGTGATCCAAGATAGGCTGGTCAGTATCCTCCTTTTTGGTTTTCTAAATTAGAGGAAAGAAAATAGAGCCTTCAGCTCTCTGGTGGTAGAGCAAGAAAAATGTCAGACAATAAGCTGTTGGCAGCCACATTCAAGGCCACATGGAAAAAGCAGAACTGCAGAGAAAAAAAATGCAGCCAACAGGCAGACAAAAGCAGAGAAAAGGAGCAACTGGTGGGGAGAGTCCTTGCTCTAAAGGGCTAGTTCCAGTTATATTCCTGCGCTTCCTTAGTTCGCTCAATTGGTGTGAGCCAATAACTCTCTTCCTTTTCTCTTCCTAGGTTTTTTTCACATTGAGTCTTTGCTAAGAACCATGAATCATAACATTAAAGGCTGAGGGAACATTTGCAAAAGCAAGGAGCAGTGACCTAACTAATACAATGTCTAAGAAGAGCCCCCAATCTCTGCCTCTCCCTAAAACAATAAAAAAAATAAGCCACATTACAATAATCCAGGCAGAGTATGTTTTCTTTGTTTTCCCTGATGATTTACAGCGTTCATAATTTGGGAGAACTTTTTTTTTAAACAGGTTCTCACACTTTCTCTCAGACTGGAGTGCACTGACCACAATCACGGCTCACTGCAACTTCGATCTTCCAGGTTCAAGCAATCCTCCCACTTCAGTCTCCCAAGTAGCTGGGGCAACAGGCACAGGCCACCAAACCTGGCTCATTTTTGTATTTTTTTGTAAAGGTGGGGTTTCACCATGTTGTCCAAGTTGGTCTCAAACTCCTGGGCTCAAGTGATCCTCCCGCCTTGGCCTCCCAGAGTACTAGGATTGAAGCCATGAGTCACCACACAGGGCCAGGAGATGCTTTTTATCAGCAGAACAGAAAAGTCCACATTGTAGCAGGAAAACTTGGATAAGCACAATGACATATTTTAGTATTGATTATATACTCACAGATATTTGATCTGACATTTATACTTTGGCTATTCAACATTGAAGCCAATTAAAGATCAGGAAGGCAGGGCTTAAATTTCTCTGCACAGTAGGCAGAATTATGAACTCCTCCACAGGCCACTTGGTAGAGCATCCTCTCACAGACTGTGTCCTGAGAAGAGAGATGCATGCTCCCATAAGCATAGGAAACACTGCTTGATGAAGTCTTCCTCTTGGAAGTTCACAATGCACATTAACACATAAGAATAGCAACAGAAAAATACATCTGCTTAACTTTGTTTAACAGCTAAACAAACAAATTAATTTATATAGGAATAGATTTATTTTATTCTTCTCATACATATTCATAAAAACCAAAGCAATTTGCCCTTCATACGAACAAGGGAAGTATACAGTGTAGATATGGACTAAAGATTTCATCTCTTCTCATGGAGACTCAATGGAAAATTAAATTATGTGCTCCATTACCATAAAAAACTCATAGGCATATTTTGAAGAATTCCAGACAGATTTCTTTTCTGGTCAAGTACATTGCTGTTTATATGCTAACAGCATTATAACTTATTGGTAGTGGTCAACTGGAAATTTTATCTCACCAGACTTTTTAAAGGCCAGGTAGCCAGATAGAATGCATAAGCTCCACTGGCATTAGTTTTATTTCTGGAGATGAAGAAGAAATAATACAACTCATTGAGGGAAGTGCAAGTAGCTCTATTTGACAAGAAAGTAAGGTGCAGAGCTAGGTCAGGCAGGTGAAGAGGAGGAGAGTCTTAATTTTTGGTATAAGGATGAAGACAAAGCATGAACACAAAAGATCAGGTGAGTGCTGGCTGGTTGTAGGAGGGAGTAATGGAGAACTATGGATGATGATGGAGTTTCTGGCTGGGCCCCTGGTGGTGTAGCGGACTGGAGACCAAATAAGCAACCTCTCATCGCTGTCAGAGAGAAATTCAGGATCCTCTCCTTCTTGTTGCGCCAGCTTCTTTTTCTAATGCCCTGCTTCTGTGATATGATTCTAGAGCACCAAGGGCATTTAAATCAGCACAAGGTGACAGAAACAAGTGCATACAAGAAACCTGCTTGTTCCTAGATAAGCACATCTACCCAACTGTGAAGAATCGTTCAGAGCCATTCGACAGCAAATGAACTGTCAATACACATTGGAGATAGCTAGGGCAGGTAAAAATTGTAAAGTTAGTCTTGCTTAACCTAGGCAGAATAAATACAAAATTAAATCCACTGGAAGTCACTTAAGATGGTTTAAGTGACAAGTTTGCTTCGATAATGTGAAGGATGAAAGATTAATTTTCCTCTCAAAAAGGTTTTGTCATGTAATAGCCCGTAGTACCAATCATCAGAAATAATTACAAATGGCACATAAATAGATTCAAACAACCATATAAATAAGGATTTAAAAAATTCATGAGCTGCCAGCTCTTACTAAACTGTACATAATTTGGCAATATTTTAATAATTTGACAGTACTATAATACAATCAGGGCTTCTAGAATAAATCATTTTCATTTTTCACTACTGAAAACATAACCCAAATCTCTTCACTAATCCCACTCAAGCTATAGGACATGCTTCATTCAACCAGAAGGTAATAGAATAACTCTAGAATTAACTCTAGGATAAAGATACTTTCTTTATTCTTTCTAAATGAGTCTTATCGATATGTCTGATAATTGTATCTTTTCTTAAAAGAAAAGTATAGGGTCCGGCCCTATAGGGTTCTGTGAGCCCCTCTCCATTGGTGCAGAGACAAGAAACTAGAAATAAAAGACACAGACACAGACACAGAGAAAAGAGAGTTTGGACTCAGGGGTCCACTGCCAATCAAAGTGCAGAGACCTGCAGTGGCCCCGAGTGCCTGGACACTGTGACATTTATTGAGTACAAAGCAGTGGGCAGGGAAGGTAGGGTGAGGTAATGGTGGTCAGTGATAGGGTCAGGTAAATCACGAGTCTTGAAGATAAGGGGCCCAAGACTTTCAAGTAGCCGAGGCAAGGAGAAAGCTAATGCGTCAGCGCTCTTTGCATATTTGCCAGAAATATCAAGGACACTAAGATTATATTACTATTACTCTTATCTTTTAAGAAAAAGAGAAACCAGGTGCAGAAGCAGGGCATGAGAGTAGACATGGAACGTGACTACTGAAGCACAGCATCACATAGAGGCAGTTAAGCCCCCAGATGTCTTCATGTTTTCCTGACAGCCGTCAGGCCTTGCCACAAGAGCTTGGAGAAGCAGAGTTTTATCCTAACTTCCCCAGGAAGGGGATGTCTGGGTCATTTTGGACATCTCTTTCCCTAGCTGGCTAAACAGTGGGTGCTTTCACAGCGCTGGCACTGCCGCACAGCCGAGGTGCCCTCCAGCAGCCCTTATGCGGGTGTTGGGTGTGACAGAGGGCTTAGAGCATCTTGCCTTAGAATCACTTTGTTCCCAATGTCACCTCAGTTCCATGCTTCATGACCCGATAGTCATTGGTAATATTAAAGGTTATATTGAGTATATATCTTTATGATTATAAGTAAGTATAAGATTACATATGATTATATAAAGGAATAACTATGTGCCTACATTTCTGATTCTTTTCTAAATCATTATTTATATGGGAACAGGCTGAGGCTTCAGACCCTTGCCACAGCACTTGTGGGGTTTCCCCGCTACAGAAAAGAATATTAATCATTTCATGCTGGTCTCAAAGTTGCTTATATACTACCATGTTTTATCTCCCTTAGCATTATTTTGAATTCCTAGGATATGAATGAATGAAGTAAAAGCAGGTTCTGTTTTATTAGTACCTTCTTTTAAATTAGGCACATGTGTATCTTTTGTTAAGAGTTTCAATTGCTTTTGATATGCCATTATTGACAATTTATCGGAATAATAAATTCTTTATAAAATAATTCTACTTAACTTTGCTAGTAATGCAGATTTAGGAATAATATATTCTTTACCAGTTTCCAATAAAATAAAACATATAATGACATGAAAGAGTAATTTGGATATTTTACTGACTTTATATTTTGGCAATGTTTCATGCCTCATTTGCCTAAAAACTCATTAGATTAGTGCAATACCATATTTTAATGCAATAGGTTCAGACTTATTTTTCCAACTAAGTTGAGCCTTACTTATTTTCTGTGCTTTCATGCTTGAGTTAATAAATTGCAAAGTCTCTCTATTTTGTTTGCTCTGTTTTCTTTTATATACCATTTGTTGGAGGTTCTCTATTTCAAAAGACGGGGGGAGATGAAAAGTAAATTATCCCCTTAGGCTTGTGAAATAAAGTTTACCTATCTACAATCTGCAATCTCAATCATTTCTTATACATTATTGACCCCAATTTGTGACAAGTAAACACCTAAAACCAACATATCAATGAGAATAAACCAGAAAACAGTGATTGGAAGAGTGGCAGGTTGAAGATAGCAATGGAAATCACATGATCACATGATCTCAGCAAGTCTAATCTTTGCAGCAGTGAGGGTTTGGAGACTGATAAAGCAGGTGACTTCATCATGTCCCAGCATGGCCTTGAAGAACTTCACAACCCCATGGAGGGCCTGGTTTGCCAAGTAGAGATTTTTTTTGCCCTTCCTCCTGGTCATCTGGCTTCATCCTCTTTAAGTTTCACTTGCATGTAACTAAAACATATACTTTCTTAAGGAGAAATTATTCAATCATGATAGATCAAGGCTTCATCTCAATGAGGTCAGTTACCTGGCAAATGGCCTCACTCTCCTGCATTTTGGAGGCATTTGAGAATCATTTTTGTTATGAAAGTTTAAGTGAACACAGAGATAAATTATGTCTCCTCCCATCTTCTTGCCATATTCTAATCATGATTTATAAGTCATTTATAATACTACAACACGAAATGAACCTTGAGTACATTATGTTAAGTGAAATAAGCCAATCACAAAAGGACAATACTGTATCTTACTATTTAATGGGTACAGAGCTTCAGTTTTACAGACTGAAATGAGCTGTGCTGATGGTTGCCCAACATTATGAATGTAATTAATACCACTGAACTCTACAATCAATAATGGCTAAGGTGGTACATTTTATGTCCTATGTATTTTACCACAATTAAATTTTTTTTAAAAGTCAGTCACATACCTTCTTAAGTATCTGATCTACTCTCTCCCCTTCTCCTTGTTAACTTTCCAAGCCCTATACCATCTCTCTGGCCCTTATCTGTCCCAGATCTCCCTAGAGGCTCTATCATTACACTCCCAGCTCAATGCTCTCACCTTATTCTGACCACAGTAGGAAGTATTGCCTGACCCTTCTTTGATCCAGTAATCACGTCCCCCCTCTTTTATTCCTTTTACATTGCCTGGATTTCCATGTAGTGTGTTTTAGCTCCCCAATAAGATAGCAAGTGCCTACAATATTGCTGTCATATTTTTATACCAAACAGTGCCCTAAAAAGAATGTGTGTGCAATAAATTGTTGTTAATTTGTTTACTTCTCATTTTAGGAATACCATACAGACAAAAAATAGAGAATAAAGTTTTGTACTTTTTGTCACCACTCCATCTTAAACTCACATCTATTATCTACATTCATAGTCTTTCTCCAAAATGCATTTTTACATGAACGTATCAAGAACCAAAATTTCAATTTTACCATATCTCTATAACCTGAACTTTGACGGTAACTTGACCAGTCTCTAAAGAAAACTTAGAAAAGTTCTCTCCTTTTAAATGTTTTGATGATTTGGAGAATTTTATTTTTTTTCCTTTTTTTCATAGGATTATTTTCACTAAACTTATAGAAATCTCCAGTCATTTTTATGATATCTTGGTCATTCTCAGTTATTTATGCTCCTCCTGCCATTGAAAAACCACTAAAATATGGTAAAACAAAATTTCACTCAAAAGTTTATTATCAATTTAATATTGTCATGTCCTGCCTGCTGTAGTTGAGCAGCATAGCACATCAGCAACTAAGATGGGCAGTGGTCAGTCTAGAGCTCAAGGACACAGTCTCTTGAGGATTCAGATGACCTGGCTCAAATGGCAGCTCATAATCTGTGGGATGTTGGACAAGTTACTTAATCTCTCTGTGCTTCACCTTCATCCACACAGTTAAGCAAAACCTGTAGCACTCTCATAAGGATTAAATGATATATACAAAGCACCCAGCCCAATACCTATACCAAGTATACAGTGAATGTTTTAAAAATTAAAGTCAATGTTTTGAAGAAGAATGAAAATAGATCCAAAGTTTAAAGGAGAGATTGACTCATAAACCAGAGGAAGAAAATAGCCTCATATGAAAGAATTCTTCAGGATCAAGCATAAAGCCCTCAGTCAAGGTTCCCCAAAGAATTACTTCAACTATTTTAATACACTCACACAATTTTAGCGCAAAAAGTACCTTGTATTAATCAGCTCTTCACAGTTATTTTTTAAGCGCTTTTGTATGCCTACTTACATATGGTACTATGGTAGATGGAGTTTATTACCGTATTTTTATTTTCTAGATAAGGAAATTACACTTAGTGAGGTTAGCTCAAATAGTCCCTGTCAATAGTAAATGACCCTGACAAATTACAGTAGTCTGAACACTTGCCCAAGGACTCTTTCCACCTCTCCACCACACCAGTCAGATTCAGATAAAGTCCTTTCTTTCAATCTGGATCACAGGTAATGAGAGAGAGAGAGAGAGAGACAGAGAGAGAGAGAGAGCACGCTAGAACTGCCAATGAAAGGCAAAATATGATATTTACGATGCCTAAATAATATTTCAATATGTCCTAAATGGACACAAGATTTGGGTTAGAGAATAGGCTTTGCAGCTGGCAACTCAAATAGCTCAAAGATTCCAAAAGCTGGGCTGGCCAATATAATAATGACCACCCACATGTGGCTATTGAGCACTGGAAAAGTGACAAGTACCAAATGTCAAAATGATAATATTTTGGATATACCAAGTCAAATAAATTACATTATAAAAATGTGTTCCTCATGTCTAATTTTTATGTGGCTACTAAAAGTCCTTTTTAATGCAATAAGCACTATATTTCTATTGGACAGAGCTGTCAGGTCATGATAATCTGAAAACTAGGTTCCCTCTCCATACCTGTGTGCCAGTGCTCTTCACTGCGGTAACATTCAAGTTAATATGACTAAGATGTAACTCTCTGAGGACAATTAATCAGCAGTGCATTTGTAAGAAGCAATTGTCTCTCACCATATATCATTTCAGCAAAACAGACTGGTACTTCTTTGTACCTCTACAGCTTGGCAGTTTTTATAGCCCCAGGGAGTAGAGTTTTCTCAATATGTGAGGGGCTGACGTGCGTCTGTTGCTAATTTCCTTCCAGTTAACACAAGCAATATAAGACAATGAATGTTAATTTTTTTTCAAACTATCATCATGAAGGAAAGTATCTGACAAAACTGAGTATTTTACAGAAAGTTCAAGTACCATTAACAAAGTTAATTTTACTTGGTTTCCGCATGTCACGGTAGTCTTCCTTCTGACTCAAGAACGACTGCTAAGAACCCTTTGAAGTTCATGAGTGGATATAATAGAAATAGATTGTGACATTTTTACCTGCTAACTTAGCATTGAAATGTTCACAATGTCAAGTGGGAAATTAATAATTATGCTACTTTTTGCCACTGAATGTCTGTCAAAGAGAACAAAACCATGTCAAGCAGAAGCAAAGTACAGATATGGAAGCATTTGCGACACCATCTCTCTTCCCTGCATGAAACAGTAAATCAAAGACAAAATTCAATATATGCCCCCCACACAAAGTTAATAGACACATAGAGCTGGTAAAATGGGACAAATTAATTAATTTAGTATTCAGCCTGCCTTGAACTATATGTCAAGAAATACATTCTGCCACATTAAAATTTAGAGACATTTAAGTCAAATAAGGAAAAAAAAATCTCAAGTCGGAAATCAAACTTCTGTAACATAGATTCATTTTTACCTGTATAATATCCATATTCATACTAATAAGGTAAGTCAAAGTTCTTACTAGGTTCATTAATAAAAGGACTTAAAACATTGATTGCTTCAGGTAATCTATTTGCACCTGAGTGTTCGGGTCACCTTTGGGTTTCTCTAGCAGGTGGATCAAGCCAATTGCCAAATTAAAGTGTATAACTCTAAAGCATTTTATTCTCTGGGGTTTTGTGAAAATATAGATCTGACTTGTGAGCCACCAGAAATCCCTTCCATAAAATATATTTTACCAACAGATTCTGAAAGCTCCTCACTTTTAAGAGTCATCTGTAAAACTTTTTCCCCTATGAGCAGTATTTTGGCTATCAAACAAAATTATTTCCTTATTAGGGTAGTTGGATCAGGCAGCCTTTTTCCTAGGCTGGAGGAGAGAAGGGAAGGAGGTACATGTTCAAATCCAAAGGGAATGGAGTACCATTTCAGAGAGTGAGACATAGGAAGTAGAGTGATAAAAACTAGCAGCATACGTCAATATTTTCTTTAGGAAAAGAAGTGAGCAATAGTCTTGAAAAAAACGGCTAGGGTCTCAGATTCACCCAGATGAATCATGATAAAGTCAAATCTGCATTTTACATTCATTATGAGCTTAAACTCCAATGGATCATGTCTTAAATTTCTGATGCTAAATAATTTTTTAAAAAATACTAGAGAGCTTGATGTTGCAAAGGAAACTCACCTCAGTAACAATTTCAAGATGGTAAGCGTCTCAGAGTCCTGCTTTTTCTCACCAGCTGAAAAGCCAATAAGTCTTAATTGTCTCTCAACAATCTCCAGCTGTGTAACCTTCTTTTCATGCAGGATCCTTATAAAAGAAAGGCTCATAAAATAGTTTTCTAAGCGCTATATTTATGCTGGAATTTAAACTTCAATTACAAAGAAAAATTATATCTACCATTTGATGCAAATGCATTTGAACACATTATGACTATAAAAGTAAAACCTGCTTAATCCTCTCATAAACTTTGTAATTTTATAAAACTCATATTGTTTTATATGCATAAAATGTGAATGACAATCAGCATTCTAAACAGAATCCTAAGTCAAAAACACAAGACTTTATGATATTCTCAATGCTTTCTCCTCCAAATTATTCTATATAACAGAGTGAAATATGTCTCCCATATTTTAAAAGTAAAAATGGGTTTATTATTCTATTATTTCTGAATCTTATTGATCTACTGTTCTACCTAAAGACATCCAGAACTATATTTTATACTTTTCTACCACACCAATATTTGCTGAAGTCCATCCTGATTTGCAACATAAATCTGAAAATTTTTTAAACTAAAAACTTTTACTACTTAAAACTCTCAAATTGTTATGGAAATCCAATAGCTCCTCAATTGTCCTTCTGATCTCAAATCAAAATGAAGATTTGGAGCAAGTTGGTTGGAAACAAATTGCAACTACTCCTAGGTCCTACCAGTCCATAAATATTTTCTAAATAGCTAATGTAGAAGGAATACAATTCCAGGGGAGATTGGAAGAAGTTATATTATGAGGTGGGAGGAAAACTTTTCCTTCATAAGAATGAGACTGCCAGAAGAAAGGATTCTACTCTATACAAATTTTAAGTCACCATTATTAACTAATGAGTAAGAACAAATCCCTATGTCCCACAGCCATAATTCAAATCAATCCCTGTGTTAGAGACAAATTTTCTCTCCTCAGCGCTCACTCCCTTCCCCCAGAACAGGAAGCTTTGGGAGTCTTCAAAAGTTTGTCTCCTTGGTCACATCCATTGACCCTGTCTTTCTGAGTCACTGAGAACAGGGTTTAGATGAAATTTTAAGTTTACAGACGTCATCAGTGAGGGGCCACGAAGATTGAGAATGAAGACGAAAGAGCCTTATGCCAAACCTTCCTTTCTTCCTCCACACATTTTCTAGAAATACTAGGTTGACGGTAAAGAATTATATTATTTATTCGTGTTCATGTTTTAGGAAAGTTTTCTGAATAATGTACGTGTAGCATACAATAAAAAAAGAGATCACCAATAAATCTAAAAATAGTATCTCTTTTACTGCCTTGCTCACTGTTCCTAAGGAGAATGCAAGCTTACATTCTTAGAGCTCACATAGTTATCTTTGCCTAAAAATTGGAATGCATAAGGGAAAAGCTGCCATTCACTAACTACATAACAAAGAAAATTCTGCATATCATGCCAAGACATTATGCAGTAGGTGGTGTTAACATAGAAAGCCTTTATCATGAGAAAGTAGAAACCCTATTACCTCCTAAGTTAATAACTGCAACCTGTAATACAAAGTTCTATTTTAGTACAGCTTTGTATATCTTTAAAAAATAAGAAAAGATAATTCTATGAACCGAGCCACACAATGAGTTGACAATGCTTTTCCTTTTTTTAGTCTATTCTCTCAAAAAAGAGAAGGCCATAATAGTCCTATAAGGTTGACTCCACATGAATAGACCAAATTCACAAGAATGGAATTTTTCATGAGGAAAAGTGCCTCACAGCACTGCAGGCAGAGATTAATATCTGGGAGTAAGTAGACCACAGAGCATTTGATAAGTTTTCTTTCAAACACTGTCTATAAAGCAAAATTTCTACAAACCAGAATAAAATCCATCTTTTTAATTTGCAGTCACACCATGTAAATCAGGCTTTTTGCAGAAAGGCATCAGTCTCTCAGGAATTATTAGGGAATTGATGATATACGGCTGTTTCCAACAGCGCTGCTGAAAGCTAGGTAGGAATGAGGCCTGTGCTCTCACTTTGGGCCAGGTGAGAAAGGTGAAGCAAACACTACCAGCAAACTTCAGGCCATAGTAAGCCGCTTCTGCTGCAAGCCTTGAGCTCTCTGGGTTTTTCCACACTCTTGCTCAGAAAAAAACAGCAAAGTCCTCTGAAAACATTAATTGACCATCCCAACCTGAGCAGCTCTTCAAACTGTCTAATAGCATTTCTGGAACACTGGGTGCCCTGTGGGGTGTGGCATGACAGGACATTACCATGACGGGACCTTACCTGGTTTTGCTATAAAGAGTATACAGTGGTCTTGCGACTCTTACTTCATGAGCACCTCCAGAGTCAAACCCTAAAGGGAAGAGAGTTTACTGATCTAGACAATAGCAGAGCCACTGACACAATCAACTGGGCACACTCTGTCAAAGCACTTCTCTGCACAGTACTTACAAGGTTTTACTTGGAAGAGCTCTGTAAGAACAGGAACAGAATGGCTCGAAAAGAATGTCCCCCTTGCAATAGAATAAACCATGTACGTTTACAATGCTTCACTCGACTGTAAGTTCACAAAACAAAATGCAAATACCGCCCATAGTAACTATACTTTGGGCCTACTGTTAGCTGCCCATCATTTTTCAGGAAGACATTGGTAAAATCCTATTATTATACAAAGCTAGGGTGGTATTTCTGCCCTGATTGTGAACAAAATCTTTTGTCTCTCTTTCATTATGCTTTTTAAAATTTAAATTATCATTAAGTACTCAAAAACTGTCCTAAGCACTGGAGAATACATTGATGTAAAAGTCACATAAAGGTGTGACTACCTCCTCTGGCTGACTCATATTAAAATGCAGTGATAGTATTTAAAAGGAAAGAGACAGAGAAGGAGAAAGAAACGAATGAATGAATTAATGAATTGGCCTGCAGGCCTGCATTTCATCAAGACTGCCTCCCATTCTCTGCTTCCCTAAATTGCCTGGTTCCTTAACCCCTTCCTTTCACCCTGTTCCCTGGCTACTGTTGCTCAGCTGACCCCTCTCCATATGCTCCTAGGTTTGGAGTCACTTTCCGTGTTTTGACTTCAGCACTTCCCATCCCAGGACCTGACTTGGTATCCATCCACTTGCTTGCCATCTGCAGTGTGACCAGGATATAAGGGCATCCAGGACCTCACACCCCAGAGTCCCTGTAGGACCAACTAAAGAGGAGACTCTTTTCATGGGAAAAAGACCGAGCAGGAGGCTCTGGAGAGAGAAGTGCAGTGAGGCTAGAAAGCCAGAGGATGTTGCTCTTGCCTTTCCTAGTCCCATCCAGCTAGAGGAATTAGATGTTTAGTCAGCACACTTAGCCTGATGTAGTCACTGGGTCTAGACTGCAAGCCCAGAAGATTATTAGAGACTTCATCTTTCCAGCACATGGGATCTGAAATAATCTTGGTACCTGAAGCCCAGCCTCCATATTCACCTTAGCCACAGTCTTCCCCCAACTTTCCCAGTGGCTGCCCAGTTCTATACCCCAATTCCTGATTCCTCAGAAGGTTCCAAAGTGGGAGTGGAGACCTGCCATAATGCTAAACAATTGCCTGCAATGCTAACAATACACCTAATCCCAGACAGCCCTCTCAGCCAACGTGGGACTTAGTTGCTATGTTTTCACCTGCTGGATTGGGATCTAGCTTCAATTCAGAGTGACCTTCAGTGCCAAAACATAACCATTCACTTATTTCAGCATCACTGAAGCCAAAAACTCCAGCTTTTGTGCCCCAGCCCTGCAAGTGAACTCAGGTATTAACACCAAGCCTTGCCTATTGAACACTGTGAATGACCTGCTACTTCTCTGCTGAACTAACCCCTCCAAACCTCCTGCAGAGTCATTTCCCACATCCCTAACTCCAACCATTGCTAACTTTCTGCCTTTCCTCTATGCTATGCCTCATGATAAAGTCAATATGTATTATAATTTAAAAATTAGGAGACAGTTGTCCAAATGTAGAAAACAAGTTTTCAGACTTCAGATGTACAGTATTTCTCAATGATGATAACAAGGTCTAGAGATGACTATCACTTAAGCAAGGTGAAAGAATTTGGAGGCTGTTGCTCAAGCAGTTAGTTGATATGGGGACATGGCCTGGAGGTTGGTAGGTGAGGTAGGCAGAATTCAAAGATGGTCCTCATACCTCAAAGATGGTATTATTCCTATGATTAGGTTGCATTACATAGCATAACGCATTTACAGATGTATTTAAACTTACTAATCAGTTGATCTACAAACAAGGAGATTATCTGAATGGGTCACACGTAATCACATGAGCCCGTTAAAAATTGAAAGTTTTGTCTAGCAGAGTGCAAAGAGGAAGTCAGAGAGTAGAAGTACAGGGAAGTTTTGGTGCATGAGAAGTTCTCCAATGCTGGATCAAAGAAGCAGGGAGGCATATGGAAAGGACCTGAATACAGTCTCTACAAGGTGAGATCAACTCACTTCCAACAGCCAGCAAGGAGATGGGCACCTCAGTCCTACAGGCACAGAGAACTAAATTCTGCTAATGATAAAATGAGGTTGGAAGATCTTCCTCCCCAAACCCCATCCCTGATCCTCCAGGAAAAAGCCCAGCCAAGTCACACTTTAATCCTGGCCTTGTGAGACTCTGAGCAGGGAAGCTAATCAAACCTACCTGGACTGTGACCTACAGATTCGTGAGCTAATAAGTGGGTGTTGCTTTAAGCCACTACCTTTGTAGTGATTTGTTATGGAACATCAGCACCCTAATAAAGTGGTGCCAGTGACCAGGATGGAGAAAACAATATGGACAAATGTCGTGAATCTCACAGGCAAGAATGAAGTGTCGTTTAGACATCAAGATATTTAGAAAAACCACAGATGAGTCTCATGTGACATCCATGTCAAAAACCTTTGCCCTAAAGGTTATGCGTTGCATATCCAGGTGCTACAGATCCTCACATATTTAGGACTATCAATTAATTGAAAATTAATACTATATTTTAATAAATAGAATTCATTTTTCTCACATAAATTTTTCATTGTCACCCATTAATTTTTAAGAAATAAAATTAATTGTATTTTAAGGTTGACTAGGTGTATTTATATAATATTAATTTTATTTTAAACATGAACTGTCATAGATAAGTGGATGGATAGACACATAGATTATTATTCATATAATAATCTGATAAGATTTCAGCATTTTATCAGTATTTTCTTTTTATCAAAGAGATTTCCATTTATTTCATGAATTATATATTGGCAAAACAATTTCAGTTTATCATTTGACGGTCTTATTATTTCTATAAGAAATCTAAGTTAATTTAGAAAAAATAGTACTTCACATATGAATTGATTAATTAAATCAACTGTAAGTTTTTAAGCTAAAATTATGATTAGAACTTCTATGCAATGATCCATTTTGTAACTTGTAGTGGGAATGAAGAGGTCTTCTTTACAATTGCTGTAATGTGAGGGAGCATCTGCTGCCATAAACAAAATTTTTCTATCAATTTATTATTTTAAATGAACCAAATAAAACTGTTATCTCAATGACTTGCAATTTACAGGACTTTTAAATCTCCACAATTAGGCAATGTCAAGACGCCCTTAGAAATAGTCTGGCACTTCTGAGTAGTAAATAGTCACTTCTGGATTTATTTGCAATTCACTTATTGAGGTAATTTTACCCTAAATTCCCTTCCTTGGAACTCACTACCCACTTAGAATTTTGCTGTTTCCTGGCTGTAAGGTATAGCCCTCCCGCAAAATATGTATTTTAATATTCTCTTATTAATTATAGATGAAAGGGCTCCTTATTGAGCCTCCTTAACATAAATGCTTTAAAATGCTATTGATTATCAATGTAAATATGACTAACCTACAAGCAGAAATGGAAATGTGGACATCTTAAGAATTAAAAGAGTTTTAGAGCTGGAACAAGAACATGGATAAGGTAATATGGATACAGAAACAAAGAAGTGAAAGACAGGTTGATTCATGAAAAAGAAAAATTACCTGAAGTAAATATAATGGAATGTTACCATGTGTACAGTAAAGGAAACAAAAGATGTAAAGATTGAAAGGGATTTTGTCAAATTATCTTTAATTTCAGATGAAATGATTGTTATACAGCAAATCCTAAGAAATCTACAAAGCTACTACTGAAAACTACAAGTAAATTTAGCAATGTCATAAAATACAAGGTCAATATGAAAAATTCAGTTGTATTTCTGTACATTGGCACCAAAAAATCAGATGTAAAATTTAAACAATAATTCGATTTATTATACCATCAAAAACATAACATCTACACTGACAACAAAAAAAAATGAGCAAATATTTCAAAGATCTAAATAAAGAGATACAATAGTAGGTTGGAAGAATCAGTATTATTAAAGGGTCAATTTATTCAAAATTAATTTATTGATTCGATTTTAATTATAATCCCAAGGGGCTGTCTTATATTATAGAATGCTATAAGCCAGTTCTAAAATTTACTTAGAAATACAATAATTCTTGATAACCAGAACAGTCTTTAAAAAACAAGGTATAGGACTTAGAGCACTTAACTTCGAGACTTAATGAGAAGCTACAGTAATCAAGACAGAATTGTGTTAGAGTAGGGACAGACAAATGGGTCAGTATAGCAGAACAGAGAATTTGGAAATAGACCCCACAAAACAGTCTATTGATTTTTCAGTGAAGACAATCTTTCAACAGGAAAAGAAAATCTCAATAAATGGTTCTGTGATCACTAGATATCCAGATGAGAGGGGAAAATAAGAACTCTGACACCACAGACAAAATCAATTGAAGCTCAAAAAAAAGCTAAAACTTTAAAGTTTCTTTTTTGAAAAAAAAAACTGGAAAACATCTTTATAAACTGGTATAGACAAAAATGAAAATGTCAAGTCTCAGACTGGGGAAAAGTATTTGCAATATGTATGTTTGACAAAGGACTTGCATCCAGAATATAAAGAACTCCTACAACTTAGCAATAAAAAGACAATCAAATGAAAAATAGCGACAACAATAAAAAAGAGTTGGTCACTTTGAAAGAGAAGATATATGAATGTCCGATCAGTACATGAAAAGGCACTCAACATCTTTAGTCATCAGAAAAATGCAAATTAAAATTGCTAGAATGGCTAAAATTGAAAAGACTGACAATACCAAATGTTGAGGAGGATGTAAATCAACTAGAACTCCCACATATTACTGGTGAAACTGTAAAATGCTATAGCCACTTTAAAAAATAGTTTGGCATTTTCCTATAAAGTTAAACATACACCTACCCTCTGACCCAGCAATCCCACTCCTAAGTATTTATACCACTATCACCATCCCACCCCCCCAAAAAAAACCACAAAAACATAGTTCCACAAAAAGACTTATTTGTACAAGAATCTTCACAGTAGCCTTAACTGGAAACAAACTAAATGTCACACATCAACAAGGAGAACGAACAAAGGCAATAAAATACTAATTAGCAATGAAAAGAAGTGAATTATAACATGCACCAACATGAATGGATCTCAAAAATACTGTGCTGATTGAAAGAACTTAGACACAAAAGAATCTCCATTGGGTGATTTAACTTACATGAAGTCCCAAAACAGAATAATTTAATGTTACGACAGAAAAGTCAGGAAGCTGTTGTCCCTTGAGGGGCAAGGAATAGACTGAAAAGTGGAATGAAGAAACTTTGTGGACTAATGAGACCATCATATATTTTAGTTTGTGTGTTTGTTAAATGGGTTCATACAATTGTCAAAATCCCTCATACCACACATTTAAGATTTATGTATCTTATTATACATAAATTATAATTCAACTCTTCCCAACAAAAAGATGGAAGAAAATATGACAGAAAGTCACTCTTTGTTGACGCTGATTGGTGGATATATGGTAAAGAATAATTCTCTACATTTTTTGTATTTACCAAAAAAAAAAAACTTTAAAATATTTGAAAGTCAAAATTTAAAAATACATGTCTAAGTCAAATAAATACTTAGTGGTCCCAGGAAATTTGCAAAATGATGCAGAGCCAGACAGCAAATAAACTTTTGCAATTCATAAAAGTCAATATGCCAGCAAGGACTTTGATTCTCAGGTTTCTGAGACACGAGTTTGGCTAGGATACGAGAGATCAGATCTGAAACAGGAGACATTCACAAAGCTCTGAGGAGCTTACTTTGGGATGGGACTACAGTGCACTAGAGTATCTGGGCATTTGTCTTGGGCCATCACAATTTAGAATTTAGAAGCAAGTAATAATTATATATATCTATATATATAATATATAATATATAATTATATTATATATTATATATATAGATATATATAATTATTACTTGCTTCTAAATTCTATGTATATATTTGTGCTTTTTAAAATATATGGCATTTACTTGTTTACTGTCTATGTCCCCTTTCAGCAGCACAGAAACAAGTGAGCTCAGAACTTAGCTGCAAAAATAACTAGTAAAAATAGGCAGTGACCAGATGGTACCCTCTGCTTTCAGCAGTCTCTGAAAGCCACATCATAAATTACACAGGTGACAAATTTGCTTTTCTTTCTGCTTGTCCTGGGCTCCAAGATTGCTCTGCTCTGAACTCTAAGGTCATAAGGTAATGTTTTTCACTCTAAACTAAGTGTGTCAGCAACTAGATTCCAATTAGTGATGCAGGAGCTCCTAAACACCAACATTATGCTGGGATGTACTCTCGTTGGATGGACACCCCTGACCTCCATTCAATCAAAATCGAAGTGTTCAATTCAACTGAATGCTGACTTGACTTCTACTCCTCTGAATGTCTCAAATACCATTCCTGGCTCAAGCCACACCAGCAAAGAACTCAGGACTTGAAAAACATGGCTTTGGCCCCTTAGAAAATCACCTTTCATGAACTGCACTTGATAGTATTAGATCATTTTTAGGAATTCTACTAAGGGTATTGCCCATAAAAATCTTAAGGTCCCATATATGAAGAACTACCAGAGACCTATCTGAAAGGACTTGGTATTGGGGAAATTGTGCTACCTCTGAACAGTAATTGACACATGAATCCTTCAGTAACTGTGCTCTCCTCTTTGCTTTGACTACTAAAAACCTCAGAAGTAAATTTGCAACCCAGTTCTGGCAATTTTCCATAAACTTACTGTATGATTTATTTTTTAATGATATAGCACTGTATCCATTTCTGTTAGCTTTCTAAAATTCTCCTGGAGGAAATAAAATTATAAATAATTTAATTTATAAATTCATCAGTCATACAATCTACTTATTTATTTATATCTATATCTGCTTGCATAAAGGATTTAAGATGGCTCCATCAGGTATATCTAAAAATAATTAAAACTCAGATTATAGTTACCACAGTTTCATTCTCGTTTCACAGAGATATTACATACATAGAGAACAGTTGGATGAATACTTAACAAGATACCTAAAAGAATGAACTGCAGTAAAATAATATATTATTTAATGCCTTGGGATATTTTAAGATGGTGATTGGTTTTTATCTTAGGATAATTCAGAACATGAATAAGAGACATCTTTTCTGATGTCTCTATGGAAAGACAGACAGCATTTGGGACTAGACAAGCTATTTTCTAATATCTTGACGGAGTTGAGACCCCTATATCTCAGTCATAATCTGAGGGATATGGGAGGAACCCTCATTTTTATAAGTGTAAATTAACCCCACCTCAGAAAAATAGACACTTGAAATAGAAATTATGGTTTTAGAAAAATAAAGTTCTATTTCCTGCACACCTCAATCTGTATATTGGGGTCCATATTGAGGCTCATAACATGAAACAGGATAATACAATTTTTCTAGATACATGTATATAGGAGCTCCAGTGGCACAACAGGCTAGCAGGTGGTGCTTATATACATGCATATGTCCACCTACAAGAATTCATACATGTACAGCATTTCTGAGAGCAAACATTGGTAGGAAAAATGCAAACCAGTTGCTATTTAAAAACTGCATTTTACAAAGAAAATCTTCCTGTACATTTTTCTGTGGAGTTAAAATTGTCAGTAGTTTGTTGTTGTTGTTTTTATCAAAAAAATAAGGTGACTTGTTTTGATAGTAGAGTTATTTAAAAATAAGCTCTAAGAATATAAGTTGGAGCATTTCAAATCATTCATATAGTGTACTTGCAAAAAGTCTTTTCCCATAGCTTCAAAACATTTTCAAGAGTCTTTTCTGATCAATCTTGGCCACATATAATGAGAAAAGGACAGACATTTTTGTTTTCAGGTGAAAAAGTTACAGCCTAAAATAGTTAAATGACAAATGGCTATTGAAGTTGGCCCAGTGGGTCCCTGACAATGGAATGATTAAAATAGTCTACATACTCTTTGACCTTCAATATTAACATTCATTGATTAATATATATCACAGTTTTACCTTAATGAGCTATTTCTTCTTTGCCCTTTCTACATTGTTACCTCCCCTTCGATAAATATGACTGACTTTTGAATCCCATCGATAAAGTAGATAAGTTCCTTATTATGGTGATTCTATCTAAAGCTGAAATCATGACTGCTAAACTATTCAAAACAATTAACAGGGACAACTGCCATGTATGTGGTTCTCAAGACCCCATAAACAGACATCAAAACTAAAGCTACAACCTAAAATCTTCCATGTATCTTTCACTTAGTCAAGTTCATGGCTTCATCCCTATGCTTTCTGAGACTTAATTTGAATGTCTGCCACAGGATTTTTCCCATCTTGACTTATAATTTGCTGCCTATATGGGCATCTCCTTCCTCAGACTGTAAGCTCCTTGAGAGCAGTAACAATGTCATGTCATCTCTGTATTATGTCATCTTTCACAGTACCCAGCACAGCTTTGTGCTGGCCCTGAAAGCTTTGTACAACTTTGTACAACTGGCCCTAAAAGCTTTCTCAGCTCATTCCAGCTCATAGACATCTTGTCCTCCTCTGAACTGCTGTGGTACTTAAGTGTGCACTGAATTAAAATAATTTGTAGTATGACCCAAAGGGAGATCCTGTTTGCTCAAAGTCTCATTTACAGTGATTCATTTAGGTGGGCAACAAGCAGGCCAGGCAAGAATTGGCACTGCACAGGAGCCATGGAAAGCATCATGCTGCCTATTCATGTTTTCCTCTCTGCTGCCTGTCACGCATCTTCAGTGACGGCAGAGCCAAGGCTCTGATGGAGTGCCCTTGCCATTAGCCTATGGCCATCTGTCACGCCAGGTTGTGAATGGCAGCAGGTCAAGGGAACCAGGCAGGCAGCCAGAACCAGGAAACTAGGATACAGATAAAACATGAGGGTCACAACAGCAACGGGGTTAGTCAGAAGTCATTAACTAAAAAAAAAAAAAAAAGAAAAGAAGTCAAAAGGACACTGACAGCAGAGGACAGAAAATGATAAAAGGCCCAACAATGAACAACCGGAAAATCAGCAAGAGTTGAAGGTTAGCCCAAAGTAGAGGATTATTATGCTCAGATGTGGTTATACACAGCTTCAAAGACATGCTGACAGGATTGAAAGAAGGCACTTGTCACACAACTTTAAATAGCAGTCCTGTGACCAAACCTGTCAAAAGTGCACTTGGAACTAACTTTTCTAAAATAAATCTTGTAACATCTTATGAAAAGCACAATTATATTGTATTATGTTCGTATATACAGAAAGACTTCATTTATGACATTTAAACATTTTACATTTTTTGCTAACCTGTTTTGTGTTTTCTTCTGTTTTATAACACAGCAAGAATTTTACAAAATGCAAGATACTTAACGAATGCTTGAAATGACTCATTGTATACACTGCTCTTATCATGCTGACAAACTAACACATAAACCAACAAGATTTGAACCGTCTTCTAGCTCACTAAGACCACACCTAATCTCCTCACCCTGATTTCTAAGGCCCTGCATAACCTGGCTCCAGTCTCTTTTTCCAGCCTTAACTGCTACCATGCACAAGAGTGAGACTATCCCTCTCAACTTCTCCTCTCTGTGGCAGAAGTAAGGAAGAACCTCAGGAGCTCCATGAGCTCTGTGTACGTCTGAGCCTTCTCTAGGCTCCCCCTCACCATTGGCAGGAATAAAGAGGAGGCCTTGATCTCTGCATGCTCCCGCCGAGACCCCCACCCTATCTTCTCTACAGCCTTGCCCCCATCATCTGCCTTGAAACCTTTGAGGCCAATCTAACCCTGCCCTGTATCCTTACATACATGTGTGAAAAAAGCCAGTTCCGACCCCCAGGTCTAGATAGCCCCAACATCACAATGCCCTCTGCATCATGATACCTCTCCCTTTTCGTTATTTTCCCAATTATATTTGACATTAGATATATTTTCCTTATTGATGTGGCTATTTTCCTCTACTAAAACACAGCCTCTATGAGGACAAGAATTTTTACCTGTCTGGTTTCCTGCAGTATCCCTATTTCCTAGAACAGTGCCTGAGACATAATAAGCCACACACAAAAATATTAAGCTAATGAGTGGGTGAAAATAACATTATTTGAACAGTCTGCTCTACTTCCTGGATACAAGCAAATATTTTCTGCTTCATGACTGTTCAAATAGTTTCGATGCTGCAGCTGGGGCCCTCCCTTGCTCCTGTTTGCCTCTGTAAATCCTATCTGTCAAGATCCATCTATAATCCCTCCTCTTCTGAAAAGCTTTCCCAGCTTGTTCCAGCCCGCAGGTATCTTGTCCTCCTCTGAACTGCTGTGGTACTTACTGTCATTTAACCATTAATCATAACCTTGCCTGTGCCAGCTTTGCACAGTTATGTAGAACCACTGTTTATATCTTCTGTGGTTATTTAACTTATCGCTTTCATTTGTCTTCCAAACTAGATTGTAAAGTAATAACAACAAGAATCTTAATTTTATTCCCCCTCATTTGCCCTGAAAAGCAATTCACAGAATAGAGGTTCAGCAGATTGTTGAAAAAATGATTGAAACAATTTAGAACTGAGTCTTGAAAGGAGAATAAGTATAAGTTTCATTTGTCTATTCTAAAGGATGAGATTGGAGCTTCTCTTTGTTTTGGTTAACCTCTTAGTAAAAATGGAATAATAGCTATGCAAGTATTTTGAAAAGTGTGTCATAAGTCAAGAACAATCGAATCAGTGTAAAAGTAGCATGGAGCGGATTTATTCTTTCTCCACGCAAATGCCTACTTTGTTCAGGTGTCCACTTTTCTCTGCACAGCTCTGTGCTTTAGGGGAAATTATACATGCCTCATCCCAAGAAAATGGGTTCTTTTTTTCCATAAGTTATTGGGGTACAGGTGGTATTTGGTTATATGAGTAAGTTCTTTAGAGGTGATTCGTGAGATTTTGGTGCACCCATCGCCCAAGCAATAAACACTGCACCATATTTGTAGTCTTTTATCCCTCGCCCCCTACCATTCTTCCCCCCAAGTCCCCAAAGTCCCTTGATTCATTCTTATGCCTTTGCATCCCTGTAGCTTAGCTCCCACATATCAGTGAGAAAATACAATGTTTCGTTTTCCATTCCTGAGTTAAATCACTTAGAATAATAGTCTCCAGTCTCATCCAGGTCACTGGATGTTAATGCATTTCTCCAGTCTCATCCAGGTCACTGCTGTTAACGCATTTCTTTTTATGGCTGTGTAGTATTCCACCATAAATATATACCACAGTTTCTTTATCCACTTGTTGGTTGATGGGCATTTGGGTTGGTTCCATGATTTTGCAATTATGAATTGTGCTGCTATAAACGTGTGTGGAAGTATATTTTTCAAATAATGACTTCTTTTCCTCTGGATAGATATCCAGTAATGGGATTGCTGGATCAAATGGTAATTCTACTTTTAGTTCTTTAAGGAATCTCCACACTGTTTTCCATAGTGGCTGTACTAGTTTACATTCCCACCAGCAATGTAGAAGTGTTCCCTGTTCACTGCATCCACACCAACATCTACTGGTTTTTTTATTATGACCATTCTTGCAGGAGTAAGGTGGTATCGCATTGTGGTTTTGATTTGCATTTCCCTGATCTTCAGTGATGCTGAGCATTTTTTTCATATGTTTGTTGGCCATTTGTAGATCTTTAGAGAATTGTCTATTCGTGTCCTTAGCCCACTTTTTGATGGAATTGCTTTTTTCTTACTGATTTGAGTTCATTGTGGATTCTGGATATAGTCCTTTGTCAGATGTACAGATTGTGAAGATTTTCTCCCACTCTGTGGGTTGTCCGTTTGCTATCATGACTGTTCCTTTTGCCATGCAAAGGCTCTTTAGTTTAACTAGGTCCCAGCTATTTATCTTTGTTTTTATTGCATTTGCTTTTGGGTTATTGGTCAAGAATTCTTTGCCTAAGCCAATGTCTAGAAGGGTTTTTCCAATGTTATCTTCTAGAATATTTATAGTTTCAAGTCTTAGTATTAAGTCTTTAATCCATCTTGAGTTGATTTTTGTATAAGGTGAGAGATGAAGATCCAGTTTCTTTCTCCCACATGTGGCTAGCCAATTATCCCAGCACCATTTGTTGAAAAGGGTGTCTTTTCCCCACTTTATGTTTTTGTTTGCTTTGTCAAAGATTAGTTAGCTGTAAGTATTGGGGTTTATTTCTGGGTTCTTTATTCTGTTCAATTGGTCTATGTGACTATTTTTATACCAATACCACACTGTTTTGATGACTATGGCCTTATAGCATAGTTTGAAATCAGGTAGTGTAATGCCTCCAGATTTGCTCTTCTTTTGCTTAGTCTTGCTTTGACTATGCAGGCTCTTTTTTGGTTCCATGTGATTTTTAGAATTGTTTTTTCTAATTCTGTGAAGAATAATGGTGACACTCTTATGGGGATTGCATTCAGTTTGTAGATTGCTTTTGGCAGTGTGGTCATTTTCACAATATTGATTCTACCCATCTATGAGTATGGGATGTGTTTCTATTTGTTCGTGTCATTTATGATTTCAGCAGTGTTTTGTAGTTTTCCTTGTAGAGGTCTTTCAACTCCTTTGCTAGGTATATTCTGAAGTTTTGTGGGTTGTTGTTGTTTTTTTTTTTTTTTTTTTTTACAGCTGTTGTAAAAGGGATTGAGTTCTTTATTTGATTCTCTGCTGTTGGTGTGTGGAAGAGCTACTGATTTTTGCACATTAATCTTGTATTCAGAGACTTTGCTGAATTCTTTTATCAGTTTTAGGATCTTTCTAAAGGAATCCTTAGGGTTTTCAAGGTAAATTATCATATCATCAACAAACAGGGACAGTTTGACTTCCTCTTCACCAATTTGGATGCCTTTTATGTCTTTCTCATCTCTCATTGCTCTGGCTAGTACTATGTTGGACATCCAGTACTATGTTGAAGAGGTGTGGTAAGAGTGGGCATCCTTGTCTTGTTCCTGTTCTCAGAGGGAATGCTTCCAACTTTTCCCCATTCAGTATTATGTTGGCTGTGGGTTTGTCATAAATGGCTTTTATTATATTAAGTTATGTCCCCTGTATGCCGATTTTGCTGAGAGTTTTAATCATAAAGCGATCCTGGATTTTGTCTAATGCTTTTTCTGCATCTATTGAGATGATCATGAAATTTTGGTTTCTAATTCCATTTATGTGTTATATCACATTTATTGACTTGTGTATGTTAAACCATCCCTGTGTCCCTGGTATGAAACCCACTTGATCATGGTGGGTTATCTTTTTGATACATTGTTTAAATTGGTTATCTAGTATTTTGTTAAGGATTTTAGCATCTATGTATGTTCATTAAGGATATCTGCCTATAATTTTCTTTTTTGGTTATGTCCTTTCCTGGGTATTAGGGTGATGCTGGCTTCACAGAATGAATTAGGGAGGGTTTCCTCTTTCTCTATCTTGTGGAATAATGTTAAAAGGATTGGTACCAATTCTTCTTTGAAAGTTTGGTAGAATTTTGCTGTGAATTCATCTGATCCTGGACTTTTTGTTGTTGGTGGTAATTTTTAATTACCATTTCAATCTCAGTGCTTGTTATTGGTCTGTTCAGGATATCTAATTCTTCTTGATTTAACCTAGGAGGATTGTATTTTTCCAGGAATTTATCCATCTCTTCTAGGTTTTCTAGTTTACGTGCATAAAGTTGTTCATAGTAGCCTTGAATGATCTTTTGTATTTCTCTGGTGTCAGTTGTAATATCTCCTGTTTCATTTCTTAGTGAGTTATTTGGATTTTCTCTCTTCTTTTCTTGGTTAATTTTGCTAATGGTCTATCAGTTTTATATATCTTTTCAAGGAACCAGCTTTTTATTTCATTTATCTTTTGTATTTTGTTTGTTTCAATTTCATTTAGTTCTGCTCTTATCTTGGTTATTTTCTTTCTTCTGCTGGGTTCAAGTTTCTCTAGTTCCATGAGATGTAACCTTAGGTTGTCTGTTTGTGCTTCTTCAGACTTTTTGATGTAGGCATTTAGGGCTATGAACTTTCCTCTTAACACCACCTTTGCTGTAACCCAGAGGTTTTGATAGGTTGTGTCATTACTGTCATTCAGTTTGAAGACATTTGTAATTTCCACCTTGATTTCATTTTTGACCTAATGCTCATATTCAGGAGCAAGTTATTTAATGTCCACGTATTGACATGGTTTTGAAGGTTCCTTTTGGAGTCAATTTCCAGTTTTTTTCACTGTGGTCTACGAGTGTGCTTGATATAATTTTAATTTTCTTAAATTTATTGAGGTTTGTTTTATGGCCTATCATATGGTCTATCTGGGAGAAAGTTCCATGTGCTGTTGAATAGGATGTGTATTCTGTGGTTGTTGGATGAAATGTTCTGTATATATCTATTAAGTCCATTTGTTTCAAGGTACAGTTTAAATCCATTGTTTCTTTGTTGACTTTCTGTCTTGATGATCTGTCTAGTGCTGTCAATGGAATATTGAAATCCCCCACTATTATTGCATGCTGTCTAGCTCATTTCTTAAGTCTATTAGTAACTGTTTTATAAATTTGGAAGCTCCAATGTTAGGTAAATATATGTTTAAGATTGTGATATTTTCCTGGCATACAAGGCCTTTCACCATTATATACTGTCCCTCTTTGTCTCTTTTAATCACTGTTGCTTTAAAGTTTGTTTTCTCTGATATAAGAATAGCTACCTCTGCTCAATTTTGGTGTCCATTTGCATGAAATGCCTTTTTCTACCACTTTAAGTTTATGTGAGTCCTTATGTGTTAGGTGAGTCTCCTGAAGGTAGCAGATAGTTGGTTGGTGAGTTCTTATCCATTCTGCAGTTCTGTATATTTTACGTGGAGCATTTAAGCCATTTACATTCAACATTATTATTAAAATGTGAGGTACCATTGTTTACATTGTGTTCTTTGTTGCCTGTGTACTTTGGGTTTTTTTGTTTCTTTGTTTTTTGTTTTTGCTTTTTAACTTATATTTTTGTTTTGTTCATCCTGTGTGATTTATACTTTAAAGAGGTTTTGTTCTGATGTGTTTCCAGGATTTGTTTCAAGATTTAGAGCTTCTTTTAGCAGGTCTCATAGTGGTGGTTTGGTAATGGCAAATTCTCTCAGCATTTGTTTGTCTGAACATCTGTATCTTTCCTTCATATATGATGATTAGTTTCTCTGGATACAAAATTCTTGACTGATAATTGTTTTGTTTGAGGAAACCGAAGCTAGGTCCCCAGTCCCTTCTAGCTTGCAGGGTTTCTGCTGAGAAATTTGCTGTTAATCTGATAGGTTTTCTTCTATAGGTAACCTGGTGCTTTTGTCTCATAGCTCTTAAGATTCTTTCCTTCGTTTTAACTTTGGATAACCTGATGACCCAGATGAAGATCTTTTTGCAATGAATTTCCCAGGTGTTCTTTGTGCTTCTTGTATTTGGAAGTCTAGGTCTCTTGCAAAGCCCAGGAATTGTTCCTCAATTATTTCCCCAAATATGTTTTCCAGGTGTTTAGAATTCTCTTCTTCCTCAAGTACACCAATTATTTTTAGGTTTGGTTGTTTAACATAATCTCACACCTCTTGGAGGCTTTGTTCATATTTTCTTATCCTTTTTCGTCTTTGTTAGAGTGGGTTAATTTGAAGACCTTGTCTTTGAATTTCTTTCTTCCACTTGTTCAATTCTATTCTGAGACTTTCCAGAGCATTTTGCATTTCTAAAAGTGTGTCTGAAGTTTCCTGAATTTTTTTAAGCTATCTATTTCCATGAATATTTCTCCCTTCACTTCTTACATAATTTTTTGGATTTCCTTGCATTAGGCTTCACCTTTCTCCAGTCCCTCCCTGATTAGTTTAATAACTAACCTTCTGAATTCTTTTTCAGGTAAACCAGGGATTTCTTCTTGGTTTGAATCCATTGCTGGTGAACTAGTGTGATTTTTGGAGGGTAGAAAAGCTTGTTTCATCATATTACCAGGGTTTGTTTCCTGGTTCCTTCTAATTTGGGTAGGTTATGTCAGAGGGAAGATCTAGGTCTGAAGACTGTTGTTCAGATTCTTTTGTCCCACAAGGTGTTCCTTTGATATAGAACTCTCTTCCTTTTCCTATAGATGTGGCTTCCTGTGAGCCAAACTTCAGTGATTGTTGTCTCTCTTCTGGGTCTAGCCACCCAGTGAGTCTACCCAGATCCAGGCTAGTACTAGGGGTTGTCTGCACAGAGTCTCATGATGTGAACCATCTATGGGTCTCTCAGCTGTAGATACCAGCACCTATTCCAGTGGAGGTGGTGGATGGTGCAATGGACTCCATGAGGGTCCTTAGCTTTGGTAGTTTAATGCTCTGTTTTTGTGCTGGTTGGCCTCCTGCCAGGAGGTGTGCTTTCCAGAAAGCATCAGCTGTAATAGTGTGGAGAGGGACCAGAGTTGGGCAGGGCCCTAGAACTCCCAAGATTATATGCCCTTTGTCTTCCTCTACCAGGATGGATAGGGAAACACCATCAAGTGAGGGTGGGCTAGGTGTGTCTGAGATCAGACTCTTCTTGGGCAGACCTTGCTGTGGCTACTGTAGGGAATGGAGGTGAGATTCCCAGGTCAACGGAGTTGTGTATCTACGAGGATTATGGCTGCCTCTTCTGAGTCATGCAAGTTGTCAGGAAAGTGGTGGAAAGCCGGCAGTCGTCAGAAGCCTCACCCAGCTCCCAAGCAAACTGAAGGTCTAGTCTCACTCCCACCTTGCCTGGCCCAACAGCCCTGAGTCTTGAAAACTTGCCTGAGGATGTCTGCCTGCCAGCTATGAGAGAAGGAGCCTTTAATTCTTCCCCCACCTGTGAAGTCTGCATGCAGAATTCACACCCTCCCCTGAGTTCTGGCCAGGAGGCTTTTCACCCCATTAAAATTGTTACAAAGTTCAACTAGAGAATCGTTCTCCCTGTGGAGTTTTACTCTCTGCTCCTCTGGCCACCTTCCCAATGGATCCCTATGGTACCAGGCAGGAATGGGCTGCTTGGGACCAGTGAGCTCCCAGGAGCTTTCTGCTACTTCCTCTATCCCTGTATTTCACTCAGCTCTCTAACTTGACTCAGCTCCAGGTCAAGTCAGAAACTTCTCCCCCAAAGAGACCTTCAGCTTCTCCAGTGGGCGTGTGTTTTCAGGAGAGGAGGGTCTCCCTTTCCCACTTCTGCAGTTGGGGCACTCACAGTCTTTGGGGTGTCTCCTGGATCCTGAAGGAGCAGTCCACTTCTTTCAGAGGGTCTGTGAGTCTTCTTGGGACTGCTGATTTGTTCTTGCAGTCTAAAAATCCCAATGCAAGCCTCGCATACTGCTCTGTGCAGAGCTGCAATCTGTTCCTGCCTCCCATCCGCCATGATCCCCTGAATCCTCGAGAATGGGTTCTGAATGCTCTAAGTTAACTTAGGTGGTCCCGTCATCCTTGCCATCAATTACTTTAGTGATCTGATGCAATTCTGGGTAGGTGATGCAATTCTAACCAATGATAACTGAGTGAAAACTGTTGGGAGACTTCAGGGAAAGAGTACTTGACCAAAAATAATAATAATGATAATAACATGACGGGCCAGGCATGGTGGCTCATGCCTGTAATCCCAGCACTTTTGGAGGCCGAGGTAGGTGGATCAAGTGATGCCAGGAGTTCAAGACCAGCCTGGCCAACATGGCATAACCTGGGCAACATGGCAAAACCCAGTCTCTACTAAAAATACAAAAATTAGCTGGGCATGGTGGCACATGCCTGTAGTCCCAGCTACTAGGGATGCTGAAGCACAAGAATTGCTTGCACCTTGGAGGCAGAGGTTGCAGGGAGCCAAGATCATGCCACTGCACTGCAACCTGGGTGACACAGTGAGACTCTGTCTCAAAAAAAAAATCGTGAGGAAAAGACAGCCCCCTCTTCTAACTGGTAGAATACTTGGCAATGTCACAGCTATCTTGTGACCAGGAATGAGGCTGGCTTGAGGACAAAAACCAACACACAGAAGAATGAAGGTCTGGAAAGAAAGAAAGAATCTTGGTGTTTGATGATGCTGTTTATCAGATGAGTTAACCACCCCCAGAGCCATGCTTCTTTGGATTTTGTTAATAAAATAATACATTTTTAATTTTTATTCTATTTGAGGTGGCTTTTCTATTACTTGTTGCCACAAGCATTCTACATGATACAGTGATGCCCAAAATGAACTAGGGACAAAGATCTACAGGGGAACACTCACAGCAGCCTTAATGACACCCCAAAACTGGAACAACCCAAGTGTTCACCAACTGACATATGGATAAGGAAACTATAGTATATCTATAAAATGGAATATTACTCAGTAATAAAAAATGAATACACTCCTGATATATCCAACAACATAGATAAATCTCAAAAGCATTAGGCTAAGTGAAAGAAGCCAGCCACAGAAGGCGACTTACTGTATGATTCCTTTTGTCTAATATTCTAGAAAAGAGAAAACTATGATGGTTAATTTTATGTGTCAGCTTGGCAAAGCCATGGTACCTAATTTTTTTTGTTGTTTTTTTTTAGAGAGAGATGGGTCTTGCTGTGTTGCCCAGTTGGTCTCAAACTCCTAGGCTCAAGCGATCCTCCCATCTCAGCCTCCCAAGATGCTGGGATGACAGACGTAAGCCTCTGCACCTGGCCCGGTACCCAGTTTTTCATCATATATCAGTATAGATGTACTTTGAAGGTGTTTTTTTGTTGTGGTGGTGGTAAAACACATGTAACATACAAATTGTTATCTTAAATATTTTTACAGTACACTTTAGTAGTTTTAAGTTCATTCACGTTTTTGTACAACCTATCTCCAGAAACCTTTTTGTCTTACAAAACGGCAACTCCATACCCATTAAGCAATAACTCTCCACTCCCCCTCCTCCAGACCCTGGAAGTCATCCTTCTACCTTCTGTCTCTATGAATTTGACTACTCTAGTTACCATATATAGGTAAAACCATACACTATTGTCTTTTTCTGGCTGGCATATTTCACTTAGCATGATGTCTCAAGGTTTACCTGTGTTCTAGCACATGTCAGAATTTCCTTCTGTTAAAGCTGAATAATAGTATATGCTGCATCTTGTTTATTCATTCATCTCTTAATGAACACTTCGGATGCTTCCATCTTTTGGCTATTGTGAATAATGCTGCTATAAAGATGGGTGTATAAATATCTCCTTAAGGCCCTGCTTTCAGTTCCTTTGGGTATATACCCAGAAGTGAAGTTGCTAAATCAAAAGGATGGGAAAGTATTTTTCAGATGTGATTACAATTTAAATAAGTAAACTTGAAGTAAAGCAGATTGCCCCCCCACAATATGAGTGGGCCTCATAAAGGCCTTCAGAAAAAAAAATTAAGCTTCCCATAAAAAATAAGAAATTCTGCCTTCAGACTGCCTTCCGACTTGAGCTACAGCATCAACCTTTCCTTGAGCTTCTAGCCTGCTGGTCTGCCCTGCAGATTTCAGATTTGCCAGCCTTTACAACCACAGAAGCCAATTCCTGAAAAATCTCTCTCTCTCTCTCTCTCTCTCTCTCTCTCTCTTTCTTCTCTTTCTTGTATGCTTCTCCAACTCTGATAAATTTGTACAGGGACAGAAACAGATCAGTAGTTTCCAGGGGTCAAGCAGGATTGGGGAAAACAGATTGACTGCAAAGGGATATAAGAGACCTTTGGTGTGATGGGAATAATCTGTATCTTCATAGTCTATACTTGAAATCTGACTAGTCTGAATTGAGGTATGCTGTAAGTATAAAAGACACATCAGACTTCAAAAACTTGTTTTAAAAAATATGTAAAATGTCAATAACTTTTATATTGAGTACATAGTGGTATATTTTATATGATAGGTATGCTTCCTAGCTGGAGTAATTACCTAAAGCCAAGAATTATGTCTCATCCTTCTTGGGCAGTTTTCCACAAGAATAACTAACCTAAGCTGCACATAAAAGTCTATAATCCCTGGGATAGCCACTGCCAATTGACCTGGAGGTGTAAGACTATTATGATCTACTACCAACAACACCTCCTGCCTTAACTGAAACCTAGCTCTCCCAGTGCTCCAGATTCCCCTATGACCCTCTCAAGAGCTAGCCGTTTGTTCTCTCACACCTCATGGACCTCAGGATCTATAGATGCAGTTAGTGTCTGTTTTGTTCCCCACTGCTGCTTTTAGAACCAAACTCCCTCACTCTTTTTTTTAAAAAAGCCACATTCTTTTAAAGAACATGAGTCTCTGCTGTTTCGCTCTCTCTGTCTCTCTCTCTCTCTCAGCTCCTTGTCGTGTCTAAGAAGCACGTCACACATACCCTCATTCTTCAGTATCTTTGACATCTGGTTCATATTTTCCTCTTCACTGCAAGTTCTGCTATTGGTGTCCCAAAAGGACAACTCATCTAGCCGAAACATCAACTTCTAGTGGTTAAATTCAGCAGCTAAACTTGGACAGTGTAGATAAAATGAATTTACCTCCTACACCTCTTCTTCCTTAATTCCATCCTCTTTTTCTTCACCAACTTATAGTATTCTGGAAATCCACTGAAAGATGAAGGCTTTTGAAAGAATATAAAGAATGTTAAAAGTGATGGGGATTTCTAGAAGCCTTGAAGAAGATTATATATTTTCTTTTGTAATTTAAAGATTGATTATCCAATTAATCTACTTTAGTGTGAGAATGTTGAATAACTAAAGGCAACGATAAAAATTTAAATGACACATAATTTCAAAAGCTAGAGAAATTTTCTATTAGCATTTTCATGTATATCTCTTCCCAGACTTCTCCTTCTTAGTATCTAAATTCTTTTTCTTTTTAATAAAATGGCAACTTATTGAATATTCGATTTTGTAATCTGCTTTTTACATTTGCTGTAACATGAATATCTTTCCAAATTAGTAAATACATTTTACATCATCAATTTAATTTTATACTATAATTTATTTAACTAATTCACAATCGTTGGCCATGTAGCACATTTACAGTTTTTTGGTGTTATAAACAGAATAAAATGAGCATCTTTCTAGCTAGGTCTTTATGCACATTCTTAATTTCCTTAGGATAAATTTCTATAAGTAAACTTTCTGAGTTAAAGAATTTCTAATGTTAACTACCTCTTAATATCTAAGCATTTTTTATAGAAACCTCCAGGATCTGTGAATAACTATCCCTTTTACATGCTCTTAGACTATTTAATAGGATTCCCTTTCTGAGAGACATAAGAAGTAGCTAAGCTTCCATCAGGATTAGAATGAAGTTTTTTGTTTATTTATTCATTTAAAGCTGCCAGACTTTTATATTCATTCAACAAACGTTTATTTCGGAACTGTTATGTGCTGGGCACCAGGCCAGATGCTAAGGACAAGGAATATTTTAACACAGTACAGTCCTCAGGCTGTCATAGTATCAGGTGTGAGATAAACACATTGAATGATGGACACAGTGTGATTCAATACACTTTTCTTGTCTGCATAGCACTACAGAGGAAGGTCAATAAAGGTTTCATCCTGTATGAACTGTGATGTCTGAACCAAGTCTTTTAGGAAATCATCGGGTGGCTCAGATGGTGGCCGAGGCAATCAAGATAAGGAAGAACGGTCCAGGCAAAGGGAAAAACCATGTGCAAAAGCACAGAAGGGCCAGGTGTGGTGGCTTACATCTGTAATCCCAGCACTTTGGGAGGCTGAGGCGGGCAGATAACTTGAGGTCAGGATTTCAAGACCAGCCTGGCCAACATGGTGAAAACTCATCTCTACTAAAAATACAAAAATTCGCTGGGCATGGTGGCAGGAACTTGCTACCCAGGAGGCTGAGACACGAGAATCCCTTGAACCTGAGAGGCAGAGGCTGCAGTGAGCCAAGATCACACCACTGCACACCAGCCTGGGTGACAGTGAGATTTTATTTAAAAAATTAATTAATTAAAAGATTGCTTAAAAGTACAGAAGTATAAAGAAGCAGGTCATTTTGTGTGTCTGAACAAAGGCTACTAAAGAGAGTCTTGCCTGAAATCTAATAAATACTACAGATGCCTGCTAGTAGTGAGAATACTCCACGTGGAGACTATATTACTGGATTGCTAATATCCTTAATTAATGACTGTTCTTTGTTTATTTTTCACTAACCTTTCTCAGTACTATTAATTCAGAATAAACTCTTAGTTCGATTTTTGTTTGTGTCAAGGAATTGATGTTTTTCCTAGCCAGAAGAAAGTCCCTTCTCACTGTCTCTATGTATATTTTGGAGACACTCTATACAAGAACACAAATACTTGAGACCGCACAAGCCCCAAGAGAATGCATTTTCCAACCCCAGCAGATACTATATTTGACCAACGTACCAGACCTGTTTTTCAGATGTTACAGTCTTCTGCAATAAGTAGGAGGAAAACCTTCTTTCAATTCTGTGTTTAATGAAAAAAAAGAATTCATACTAGATTTTTTTTTTTACTAAATACTGCTAAAACTGCATTATGCCAAAGAACACAATTTTTCTATACTTTAGAGCTGAAAAAGTAAAAGTTTTCCATTCATATTCAGTTTTTGAGTATTCAAATCACTCTTACTTTTACATATATTTGAGCCTCAAAACAGTCTTGGAAGGTCCTGAGGCTCAAAAGAGCCTTGTAATACTATCCCTATTTTTATAAAGAAGAAAATCAAAGCTGAACATATGTGACTTACCCAAACTTGCACAGTCTTTATGACCGAAACATGCTGCTCACAAGCCAGCTTAGCCATCATCTAATCTAGGGAGCCTTCTGAAAACTTTCAAATCTAAGTGTCCTTTCTTTGAGTTCTCATTGCCCCCTGCCTGTCCCTACCATAGCACTCATTTTACCAGGGCTTCTCAAACTTTAATGTGCACACAAATCACCTTACAATCTTGTCAAAAATGCAGTCTATGATTCTAATGATTTGAGAGTGGGGCCCGAGATTCTGCATTTCTAACAAGCTCATGAGTGACACTGACGCTGCTGGTCTGAGGACAACACTTTGGGAAATAAGACATGACAGTGTATCCTCACAGCCCAGTTATATTTCATTCTCTTCCACTCCACTGTATACTCCATAGGGCCATGAGCTATGCATTGTTATAAAGTATAACATGTCCAGCATTGAGATTTGACAGGCTGTAAAAGTCTTAATAAATATGAAATGAATGAATGAGCAAATGAATGAATAAATGGATAAATGAATAAGTGAAATTCATGTTTTCCAGACTAGTTTTTTCTGCTATATCATGCTGAGTTTTAAAAATGTAGACCAGGTCTATCTTTCCCTTTTAACTACCACACTAAAGATAAACACCAGCTGCCTTAAGAAAACTCAGTATCTCAGTGGCATAACACAGTGAAGGGACATTTTTTTTCTTTTCTTATTCAAGGTAGGAGAGGAAAGGTAGGGAGCACTCTGCTCCACTCAGCATCCAAGCTGACAGAAGCGATATCAACTTCAATATGAGGCTTTAAATGTTATCACAGGATTTAATATCTAACTGGCATATGAGACCTGGAAATAGCCCATCATTTCTGCCTCCATTCCAAAGTGATATGGGACATGTAGTCTTTGATTGGGTTATAACTCATATACACTAGAGAGGGGAGTAGGAGGCTTAGATTGGCACAGATCTAGCTATTCCTCTATATGCCTCCAAGGCCCCAGCCATGACTACCCATTCTTCTTTAATTGTACTTCACACGTTCCCAGATTTTATAGCTGAATTAATGATGTTCCTTTTTCTTGGAATTCCGTTACTCCAAACAAGCTGTCTTTCCTACTCATCTTTGAGTGCACATCCCAAAAGATATTTTTTCATGCAGTTTTTCCACATCTTCTAAACAAATGTTTTTCCCTTCTTTTTGAATCTATTTCTTTGTACTCCTCTGAGAATCTCTAGCACATTCTGCCATGCCTTTCAGTTATGGGTATACTTACAAGCTCCTCAAAAAAAAACAGGAGCTATGTTGTAATCAGCTTGGGAGGCCTCTTGGCATCTAGCCATAAACCTTACTTATTGCAGTAACTCAGTAGATATAGGCATTTTCAAGTTCAATTGAGAACACATCTAATAAATACAGAGACCTTATCTGGTAACAACCTTGCTCTATGTTTTTCCAACAGAGAAGACAGTTATAACTCCAAAAGTGAAAGAAAGTAGAAGAACTGCCAGTGCTCAAAAGCTACAAATGTAACCAGAGCCGTGGCATAAAATGAAATACTTCTGGTTCATATACTTCCACTGAGCAGCACTGCATTTTATACACTTCTTCTTTAATGGTTCAGACGTATAGTTCTTAACATCACATAGAGACTCATAACCTTCAGAATACAGCATGAATCAGCTGGCTGCACTGCAAAGAGAATATAAAATACCATCAAGAATGTCCTAACTGGAACAGTAAACTTTTGAAGTACAAACAACTCATCTGTTAGCAGCCTGGCATTTTGTTTTCTGGAAAGTAAATAAATTAGAGAGATATCTTTAAAAAGAGTCTATTACCTATGTAAGTCAGCAATTTTCAATCATGACTGTAGCAGATCCAGGTAAGAGACACTGACTGCCACCTGGCCTGATAGCAGGACCAATAAGCATAAGCAATCCTTTGGTCCTAAGATGAAGACTTTCTAATCATTCGTTCTTGAATCTATAACTTCCCTAGGTTAAGTCAGATTTGTTCTCACTTATGCAGCTTACGGGGCATCGATTCTTATACAGCCAGTCTATAGAAGACTATCAATAAAGTCCTTTATCTGAAAAAAAAAAAAAAAGTCCACCTCACCTGTCTGATTTTTCACAATTTTGCATAAGGTGGTCTGGTTTGCTTAAGCATGCTCCAGGGAATGCAGTCTCCAGGTGTAACAGCCCTACTGGAGAAACAGTCTCTGCTTTGGCTAGAGGAAATGTGTTGATTTTCCTCTGAAGCCTGAAATCAGCAGCTCTCTGCTGCTAAAACTCCTGCAGGGTTTTAGGGGCAAGTAGCTACCTTACAAGTGAGTAGATGGGGTAAAGAATATAAGGAAATGTAGTTAAGAGAGTCTTCCCATGAGAAGGAATCCTCTTCATTCCTTAAACTTCCCACCACCACCCCACACACAAGTGAAAAACAGATGCAGAATATACGGGGGAGAAAGGTAAGCTTGAGTGAAGTTCCCTGTAGAGGGAGAAGAGAAAGTAGGATGAGATGAAGAATTGTATAGTCCTAAATATTGGAAAAATTATGGCGAACTCTTCCCCACCCCCGATAATTCTCATGTGAATTATTTTGATCTTTATTTAACAGTAATGTATAAAACATAAAAATTTTTTCCAACACTTTTGGATACCATCATTTTATGGTTGTCCTAAAGACAGCTAGTCCCCTACAGGAGTCAGAGACTTTAGGGAGTATTTAAGACCTAATTCTATGGTTATCTTTTTAAAATACAGGATTCCTCGGAGTTGTGACAGGTAATCTAGCAAAGTGAACTTATCAATTAAACTTAATAGTTAATTGGCCAGGTGCAGTGGTTCATGCCTGTAATCCTAGCACTTTGGGAGGCTGAGGCAGGCGGATCACTTGAATTTAGGAGTTCAAAACCAGCCTGACCAATATGGTGAAACCCCGTCTCTACTAAAAATACAAAAAAAATTAGCCAGGTGTGGTGGCACATGCCTGTCATCCCAGCTACTCAGGAGGCTGAGGCAGGAGAATTGGTTGAGCCCAGGAGGCAGAGGTTGCAGTGAGCTGAGATCCCCCCACTGCACTCCAGCTTGGGCGGCAACAGAGCAAGACTCTGTCTCAAACAGGAAAAAAAAAAAAAAAAAAACTTAATAGTTAATTTATCCATTAAACTTAAATTATCAACTAAAGACACTATAAGGGCTTTTCATACGGCAACACAAGATACTGCAAGTGATACTAAGATGAGCAAAGCAGCAGTCCCTAACTTCAAAATGTTAGTTGCCTGTTTAGAAATTTTTGTTATGGTGTTAAAGTGAGGATAAGCTGCAGAAAGGCATTTTTAAGTACAAAATAATTGCAGGTCACAGAGGAATGTAATTTATAAAAGAAAGGGGAGCACCTGGAGGATTCAGAGGAGGAAAAAAAGACACCTGGTGGATGGAGTAAGAAAAGACTATACATGGAAGAGTTTGGGAAAAGACTTAAGACTTGAAGGGTGGCATGTGTTTTGTCAAAAGAAAACAGAAATGGAGAAAGCTGTATGTAAAAGAACAGCATAAACAATAGCAGTCATCATCGTCATTATCATCATCATCATCATAACTGACATTTACTGAAAACTTATGTTAGGCTTTGTGCTAAATCCTTAAAATGTATTAAATCCTATAATCTTCATAATCACACTACAAAGTCAAGTCTATTATTATTCCCATTTTACAGAAGAGGAAACTATTACTCTGGTTAATTGCCCAGGGCCATATAGTGAAAAGTAGCACAATCTGAAGTTGACTAAGATTCAGGTAACCATGAGAAATCTAGTGTGAATAGAGCATTTCGTATACACATCAATACATACAAAGACTAAGTCTAGAAATGCAGATCAGAATTTCCCAAGGCTCTGTATGTTGGATTAAATGTTTCATGCTTAGTTGACAGGCAGTGGGCACCCACTACAGAGTTTCAAGCAGGTTTTTACATTCCAAGCTGTCAACACATGGAGTGGAGACGTCTAGGGAGACAGTGAGACCAAGAAGTCCTCTTCAATTTTCAGGTAAGAAGCAACCTTAGAGTGAAATCCTTGATAATGAAATGGAGGAAGAGATAAGAGAAACATAAAAGGTCAAATCTACAGAACTTATCAACTAATAGATTGAGTGCTGGAAGTGTTAGAGAAAATAAGAAGTCAGCAATGACTCGAAGAGCTGGGGTCTGCAGCTGAACTGATGGCTTCACAAACAGAAATTGGTAAGTGAAGATTGTTAGAAAGAAGATAATGCCTATGAAGTCCTCTTTTTTCTGCTCTTCCTCTTTGCTCTTCCTCTTCGTCATCATCATCCTCATCACCATTACCATGGTCATAGTTTACAAGTAGATGGCATTTCATCTATGCCAGGCATCATTTCAAGCCTTTTACACATAGTAACTAATGCTAAATCAATGTTCATAAGTTACATACTAATAATGTCATTTTATAAAAGAGAAAATATTTAGTGATGGAGATTAAGTGACTTGCCCAAGGTCACATCATTAATAAATAAGTGGTAGAGTCTGAGTTACAAACTTATGTAGTCTGACTCCAAAGTCCACCTTGAAATTTTTTTAAATGGAGTGAGGGACGGACATCAAAGTGTTGTTTTTGTCAGACAAACTTTTCTTCTTGGTGTTCCTCAGTAGTGTACCTAGGGGAAATTAGGATCAATAAGCAATCACCTACATGTAGGGGGACCTTTAGCCCTCATATTGCAGGGTATCTGTACAAAAGCCTTTCCTCTTTTCTCTAACCCAATTCACAGGTGGCCAGGATTTTTTCTGTTGCACCTTCTAGTGCTCCATTAATTTTCCAGGGGCAGCCTGTCTGTATCCATCTCTCTCGTGTCTGTAATCCTCATTCTGTCCTTTATAAATAATTGAGACATTCTCTCCTTTTCAGAATAGAGTCTCTGACCTTTTGCACTTTTATTCTTCTGATCCGATACATCTGGGCAATGTATGACTCTGCCTGGGTTTCCTCTTTTCTTTAACAAGGCAATTTGAAAATATTTATACACAGAACAAGTGTTTCACATGTGTCAGAGAGCCCAGCTCTGCTGTGGTGCTGGCTACAGAGAAATTGTTTTAATTTTGCTCAATTACAGATTCCTCCAGTGAATTGAGGTGATGTATTTATTTGGTTTTCTTGTTTCTCCTTTCCTTGTTCCAAAACAATGGAGTTGAACCACTTGGTGCCATGAGAAGAGAGTAAAGAAAAGGAAGGCAGTGTCTGAAGTGAGAAGAAAAGGAAAAGCAAGAGGTTGCCAAGTGAGAAGTCCACAAAAGGCAGCCTGACATCTGGTAGTCCAAGTGGTCAAGTGAGGCGGCAGCTGGCCTGGGCTTTGTGTCATGACTCCAGGGAATGTGAAATGAGCTGCTCAAGATTTGGAGGAAACAGGCCAAACAGCGTTACACATAATTCCGGCTCAATACACATGGCCATAGGACCTCAGGCACATAAGCCACATGGAGACAAAAACTAACTCTAAAGCCTCAGAATGTTCTTTCCTTATTCACTATGACAAATATTTTTAAATACACAAAATGTCAAAAGATTGGCATATTGATCATAAGTATCCTAAACTTGACAGCTGTAAATATTTATTATTAGTATTTTACTGTATTTGCTTTCCCTGTGTGTATACATATACGTGTGTGTGTGTGTGTGTGTATACACACAGGAAAGTTTTAAATAACGTACCACAAAATAGGATATGTACTATATATTTTTTGCAGATATCATTTATCAAGTTAAAGAAATTCCTCTGTAGTCCTAGTTTTCCATGAGGACCTTGGGGGTGGTGTCAGTTTTGTTTTACATATACATGCACAAATACATACACATATGTATTTATATATGCATATATGTTTAACTGAACCATTTGAAAGTATGCCGCCAACATCTTGACACTTAACTCATAATCCCTTCTGTTTACCTCTGCTAAAAATAAGAACACTCCTTAATGACCAAAATACCATTATATATCAAAAAACTAAAGAACATTTTAATGTCATCTCTTATCTAGATAATATTCAAATTCCTATATTGTGCCAAAAACATATTAGCAGTATCTAAGTTCAACTTTGCATTTGAGTGTTCCATTACCTCATTTTTAAAATTTTCTTTTCATTGACATGTAACAATTGTACAGAAAAATGGAACAAATCATGTGTCTAACTCAATTTTCACAAAGTGAACACATACATATGACTATCACCCAGACTGAGAAATAAAATACTACCCACACTCTCTCTCCCCGGTAGTTTGGCTCCCCAAAGGTAAGCACTGTTCTGATGTCAATTATTATTAATTATTTTTGCCTGTTTTTGACTTTATATAAATAGACTCATACAATACATATTTTATTTTGTCTTGACTTCTGAGCAACATGTTTGTGAAATTCGTCAGTGTTATTGCATGTAGTAGTTATTCCTTTATTCTCACGTTATATACTATGACATTTTGTAAATATTATACAATTGTTTTGTCCACTATTGATTGGCCATTTGGATATCCTTTTTTCAAATACGTATTTCTAATTATGTTGTCTGTCATTTTCTTATTGTGAGTTGGTTTTATACTGAGAATGCGAGTCTTTGTTAAATATGTATCCCAAGTATGTTCACCCATGGTGGCTCGCCTTCTCATTCTTTTAATTGTGTATTTTTCGGAGGTACTGTTTAGTCTAATGAATTCCAAATCAATCTTTTCCTTTATGGCTAATGCCTTTTGTGTCCTCTTTAAGAACTCTGCCTGCTCCAAAGTCACAAATATATTCTCCTATCTTGTCTTCCATGAGCTTTGTTGTTTTGCCTTTTACATTTAGAAGTATCCATCTGGATTTGATTTTTGTGTCTAAAGTGACATACAGATGAGATTTACTTTTTTTCCACATGGATATCCAACTGAAGCATTCCCTTTATTGAAATGACCTTTCTTTTCTCTCTTCACTGCTGTCAATGTCATCACATATCTGGTGATCAGGTGAACACATAATAGTAGGTGTGTTTGTGGACTTACTGTGTTACATTGACCTATTTATCCTCCAGCTGATACAACATTGTCTTAATTACTATAACTTTGTAGTTATAGTAATTAATATTACTGTATTAATATGTACGTATATATTACTACATATATATTACATAATATAATATAGTGATATTACTATATAATATATATGTAGTTATAGTAATTAATATTAAAATCTGTTAGTGTGTCTCTTAGCTTTTTTCTTTTTCAATTAGAAAAACTGATTAATACCTTGAGTATTTTCAGCCCTCTGAATTTCCATACATAATTAATATTTTCACTTGTCCATTTCCAGGAAAAATATTGTGCTGGGATTCTGATTGTTTTTTTCACTGAATCCATAGACCAATTATAAAAAAAAAAAATCCTATCTTTAAAATACAGAAATTTCTGATACACAAACATAAAATAACTCTCCATTTCTTTGTCTGCTTTCACTTCTCTCAATAATGTTTTTGTAGATTTATGTATAAAATCCTTATAGCTTTTGTTATATTTAATTCCAGGCATTTGATGATTGCTGATGCTGATGTCAATAATATTTCTATTATTTTCTTTTAAATTATTTGTTGCTAGTATAAAGAAATAAAATTGAATTTGTACATTCATTTTGTATCTAAAGTCCCACTTAAATTTTCTTATTCATTTAAATAGTTTGACTATAGATTCTTTTGTATGTTCTATAATTTTTAGATTTCTATGCCATCTAAGAATAAAGAGAGTTTTATTTAGTACTTCCCAATCCTAACATCATTTTTTGTCCATTATTGCTCTGGCTAAAACCTCTTGTACAATGTTGAATAGAAGAGATAATAAGGCAATCCTTGCGTGGTTTTAATCTCAGGAGAGTTTTAAATAACTCACCACAAAATAGGATATGTACTATATGGTTTTTGCAGGTATCATTTATCAGATTAAAGAAATGCCTAGTTTTCTATGAGGGGCTGGGGGCATGGTGTCAGTTTTAATTTAAATCATGAAATGAGTGTTGAATTTAGTCAAATACTTTTCTGCATCTATTGAGATGAGTATATGATTTGTTATTATTCTATTAATGTGATTTATTACATTGATTAATTTTTTTCATGTGAAACCACCTTGCATACCTGGAATATACCCAATTTACTGTGATGTGTTATCCTCTGTATATACATCACTGGTTCAAATTGCTAATATTTTGAGTAGAATTTTGCATCTATATCCTTGAGAGATTAGCCTGTATTTTTACATCTTTCTCACATTTTAGTATCAAAGTTACGCTGGCTTTATAAGGTAAAGTTGGAAGGTGGTGTTTGTCATTCTGTTCTTTAGAAGAGCTTCTTAAAATTGATATTATTTCTTTAAGTGTTTCAATTTCATTATGAAACCTCTCAACCTGGAGATTTGGGGGATGGAAGGAAGGTATGTATATATAAATAGATGTAGAACTATTTATATTTTATTACCTTTTTATATAATTTTTGGTAAATTATCAGTTTCAATTTTATCTATACTATCAAATATATTGACAATATATCATTATTTTAATATATTCTTATATTTTAAATGTCTGTGGAAAATGTAGTTATGTCCTCTAATGCCTAATTCTAGTAATTTGTACTCTCCTTTTTCCTTAATTTTTCTTAGGGTTTATCAATTTTTCTAATTTTTCACAAAATCAAATTTTGACTTTGGTGATTTTTCTCTTATTTTATTAATTCCTATTTTATCTTAATTATTTTAATCTTTCTACTTTTTATGGTTTATTTTTATCTTGTAACTTTTATAATAGATACAACATTAATTTTCAACTTTTTTTCTTTTACAGTAAAGCATTTAGAGCTATAAATTTTCCTCTTAACACAGGTTTGGTTGCATTTCACAATGTTTAATATGTCTAATTTTCAAAATTATCCAATTCAAAATATTTTCATTGCCAGTATTATTTCCTCCTTGACACATGGGTTGTTTCCAAAACATTTGGGGATGTTCTAGTTATCTTTTCATTATTGATTTCAAGCTTAATTACAATGTGATCACATGCAAAGATTGTACTCTCAATGATTTCAATCTTTGAAAATGTGTTGAGACTTACTCTATGACATATTATATGCTCAATTTTGATAAATGTTTCACATACATTTAAACAGAATATGTGTGGTGCCGCTGTTGAGAACAGTGTTTCATATAAGCCAGTTAGGAGTGTCAGAGAAAGAAATATGAGAGTGACAGGATTGCTGGAATATGGCCACAAGACAAAGAATGCAAGCTGCATAAGGCAAGGAACAGATTCTCTCCTCTACCCCCTAGAAGGAATGCAACTCTATTTGACACCTTGATTTCAACCCCATAAGATCCATTTCCGATTTTTGCCTGAAAAAAAACTGTAAGATAATAAATTCATATTGTTTTAAGTAATGGTTTTGGTGATTTATTACAGTATCAATAGCAAACTAATACACTTAATATGTTTTTTATTCACTTTTTTTCAGGTTTGTGCATACTTATATATAAATGATGTCTCTTGTATCACATACAGCTTTTTAAATACAATCTGACATCTCCACCTTTTGATTTAAGTATTTAGATCCCTTTCATTTACCATGGTTACTGATATGTTTAGGTTTACATCTATTCTTTTACTATTTTTTTTTATTTAGTCCACCTGCTTTTCTTTCCTTTTCTCATTTCTTGCTTTTCTTTGGATTCAACCTGTATTTATTTTATAATTCCACTCAATGTCCTCTGTTCGTTTCTTAGATATACTTTTTATATCCCTAGAAATTACTACATGCCTTTTGAGTTATTAGAATGGCATCAGTACTATTTCCACTTCCTAGACCATATTATAATCACAAAAAAATTTAACATCATTTTCCCCTTGCAACCTTTTGTACTAATATTGTCATAAATTTTAATTATACACATATTTCTTATTGCTTTGTACAACCAGTATTCATTTATGTTTTCTTTCATACAGTCAGTGCTTCTATAATGCTTGCTTTGAAAAAATAAATTTGTGCAGTGGGGGTTGGGGAGGTTGGGGAGGGATAACATGGGAGAAATGCCAGATATAAGTGACAGGGGGATGGAGGCAGCAAACCACATTGCCATGTATGTATCTATGCAACAATCCTGCATGATCTGCACATGTACCCCAGAACCTAATGTACAATTAAAAAAAGAAAGAAAAACTAAATTTGTTTTAATGCAATTGATATACACTAGTGAATTACTTTAATATATGTAAATTTGGTATTTGCTTTTGCTCAATTTTATCCATGAGAAACACAAGTGAATGCAAAAATAAAAAAAAATTAAAACTGTTCTCAGCTTAACTGACCAAAATAAAATATTAAAATGTACACAGGTATTCATCTCAAACATCTGCCAGCTACCTCAGTTCACCATGTGTGTTATGAGCCACATCAATTACAACTTTTTGTCAAATTTCAGATAACCTTCCTTCTACCACTTCATCACAAGCTGCAACCGTTCTGATGCCAATGTTCACACACACACACACACACACACACACACACACACACACGCAGTCTTTTTCAAGGTAAAATGCCATATTTTTTGTAGAAATGATACGTTTCTTAGCCATTTAACATGTGTAAAACTTTGCTACAGTTTTAATTAGGTTTCTGTCTATATTTTGGTGTCAGCAATGAAATTTTTTAATGCTGTAAATGTAAACCCATTTTTCCTCTAAACCTGTGGTTTTCATTATTAATTTTGTGTAGTTTAGTGATTTTTAGAAATGTGCCATAACAGAACTGACTGTATTTACCATTTATGTTGCTTTTCCTTCTCTCTTGTTGCTGTTGTTGTTGTTGCAATTACTTTCACTTTGTTTCTGCTGAGAGTCTTTCTGCCCGAAAGCTCTCTTTAGTTACTATTTCTTTTGCATTTTTTCTGCTGGTGATAATTTCCTTCATTTTGTCTAGAAATATTTTATTTCATTATAATTAAGAAGGATATTTCTGCTGTATATAAAATTCTAAGTTGGCGGCATTATCTTTCAGCTTCTGGTATTTCATTTAAGAAGCCAGCTGTCAGTCATGTTATTACTATTTTTTTTTATTGTACTTTAAGTTCTGGAGTACATGTGCAGAACATGCAGATTTGTTACATAGGTATACACGTGCCATGCCATGGCAGTTGGCTGCATCACCCCATCATCTACATTAGGTACTTCTCCTAATGATATCCCTCCCCGGCCTCCCACCCCCCAACAGTCCTTTGTGTGTGATGTTCCCCTCCCTGTATCCATGTATTCTCATTGTTCAACTCCCACTTATGAGTGAGAACAGGTGGTGTTTGGTTTTCTTTTTCTCTGTTTGCTGAAAATGATGGTTTCCAGCTTCATCCATGTCCCTGCAAAG
>CAUYLG010026411.1:0-73570 GCA_963573385.1 Cacajao melanocephalus | reverse complement strand
CAGAGGTTGCAGTGAGCCAAGATTGCGCCACTGCACTCTAGCCTGGCGCCTGGCGCCTGGCAACAGAGTGAGACTCTGTCTCAAAAAAATATATAAATAAAATAAAAATTTTTTTAAAAATGAAAGGGGCAAATATGCTGGCTGTGGTCATGGCCACTAGGTGTAGTGTGCACATGAAAGACACTGATGATTGATGGTCCATGTCCCAAGAAAGGTCAGTGTTGTGCTGTGGGTATGGTTTGCTTGTCCCAACCAAACTCATGCTAAAATGTGATCTCCCAAAGTGCTGGGAGGATTGCCTGACCCAGGAGTTGAAGACCAGCCTGGGCAACATAGGGATACCCCATCTCTACAAAAAAACATTGATCCCCAGTGTGGTGGTGTTGGGAGTTAGGACTTAGTGGTGTATGTTTGTATACATCATGGGTGGATCCCTCATCAATGGCTTGGTGCCATTCTTTTTTTATTTGTTGAGATGGAGTTTCACTCTTGTCACCCAGGCTGGAGTGCAATCATGTGATCTCGGCTCACCGCAACCTCTGCCTCCTCGGTTCAAGCGATTCTCCTGCCTCAGCCTCCCACATAGCTGGGATTACAGGCATCTGCCAACATGCTCGGCTAATTTTTTTTTAATTCAGTCTTCACAGAGACTGTCAAAAATTGCCAATGCCAACTATATTTCAAGTCGCCATGGCGGGGTATTGGGAAAAGTTTTCAATTAGCAATAATCACGCCTCGGATAAACCTCATTGGCTACGATACTGCCACTGCGCAAAGCTAATTGTTTTGTATTTTTAGTAGAGACAGGGTTTCACCATGTTGGCCAGGCTGGTCTCGAACTCCTGACCTCAGGTGATCTACCCACCTCTGCCTTCCAAAGTGCTGAGATTACAGGCATGAACCACCACACCGGCCAGCTTGGTCCCATTCTTTTTTTTTTTTTTTTTTTTTTGAGACAGAGTCTCACTCTGTCGCCTGGGCTGAAGTGCAGTGGTGCAATCTTGGCTCACTGCAACCTCCACCTCCTGGGTTCAAGCAACTCTCCTGCCTCAGCATTCTGAGTAGCTGGGATTACAGGTGCCTGCTGCCATGCCCAGCTGATTTTTTTTGTATTTTTATTAGAGATGGGGTTTCACATGTTGGCCAGGATGATCTTGAACTCTTGACCTTGTGATCTACCCACTTTGGCCTCCCAAAGTGCTGGGATTACAGGTGTGAGCCACCATGCCCAGCTGGTGCCATTCTTATGGTGGTGAGTGAGTTCTCAGTCTCTAGGGCCTGGATTAGTTCTCCCAGGAGTGGATCAGTTCCTGGGAGGGTGGGCTGTTAGAAGGACAGGACACCCGAAATTCCTTCTTTCTACATGTCCACCTCCCCTTTGACCACTCTTACCATGTTGTGATGCAGCATTAAAGCCCTTGCCAGAAACCATGGCCATGCCCTTGAACTTCCCAGCCTGCAGAACCATGAGCTACATCAACCTATTTTCTTTATAAACTACCCAGTCTCAGGTATTCTGTTACAGCAACACAGAATGGACTAAGTCAGCTATCCACCTCAAAAAAATAAGTAAAATTTTAAAAGTTAAAAATTGGTAAAATATTTTTATTTTTATTTATCTGAGACAGAGTTTTGCTCTTGTCACCCCGGCTGGAGTGCAATGGCGTGATCTTGGCTCACTGCAACCTCTGCCTCCCGGGATCAAGCAATTCTCCTGCCTCAACCTCTGATTACAGGCACCTGCCACCATGCCCAGCTAATTTCTTTTTTTGTATTTTTAGAGAGACAGGGTTTTACCATGTTGGCCAGGCTGGTCTCAAATTCCTGTCCTAAAGTGATCTGCCCACCTTGGCCTCCCAAATGCTTGGATAACAGGCATGAGCCACCGTGCCCGGCCAGTGAAATGTTTTAAATCTCACCAGATTTCAGGAACAAATGAGATTTATAGATGAATACTACATATATTTCTAATTGATTTTCACTTTAAACAAATGAGAGCTTCAGAGATAAATTTTATAATACCTATTTTTAGAAGAATATACTAAGACAATGTTGTTTATTATTTGTAGAGATGAGTTCCCACTGTGTTGCATAGGCTAGACTTGAACTCCTGGGCTCAAGTGATCCTCTTGCCTCAGCCTCCCAAAGTGCTGTGCTGGGGTTATAGGCATTAGCCACCTCGCCTGCCCAAGAAAATGTTTACATTTACTGATATTAACTGGATCTGAAAGTAACTATGGTTCTGAGGCCTCCTGTACCTGAACTTCTCCACAGACCTGCAGGAGCTCCTGGACCTGGAGAGCCTGTTCCTGACCTACGCCCTCCCGGGGACGAGAATGAAGCTGACCCCAGTGTCCCAATTTTAGCTATGTCCTAGGAGGCACAGAGATGAACTCGTTCTATTCAGGTTACACAAATTTACCTTCTAAGTGAATGCACCGTGTCTGGAAGAGCCTCCTGAGGATGTGCCCTGGAGTGCCGGCAGGCCCAGCAGGAGCTCCCCTGCAGCCCTGTGCTCTGAGTGTGAGGAACCCCGAGGACAGCCTGGGAGGGGAGCTGCAGCTTCATGGGGACACCAGGCAAGCACCAGGCGTCCCGTAGTGACCACATCCAGAGTTCTCAGCAGTTCAGCCTGGTGTCCAGGCTGCCTTTCTGAATCTCTGTGCTGAAACTGCTATTCCCCAAAGCTCACATGGAAAAACATATCCACATGTAACGCACAGACAGTCAGACTCTAGCTGGACAGCGAAAGGCTGTTTTTAAATGGAGCGGCCCATGCCACTTCAGCCTGGGGCCTCCACTCCCCAGAACCTGCACCCCTGGGTGTTTCCGCGGATGCGTTTGTGGTGGCGTCCCCGTTCCTCCCACCTCCTAGACTCCAAACCTCAGGGCTGCCATTTATTCATTTGCTCATCCAGGACACTTCCCTCCTCCTTTCTCATGCTAGGCCCTGGGATGGATTCCAAGGTCCACCTGAGCAAAGGGGCATGGATCTCACCTTCATGAGGCTAGGAGGGAAGCAGCTGTGACTTGGGTTATCATTACCTGGGACCGGCACACCCAGATTCCTCACACACTGCCAGCCCCATTCCCCAGGCGCCCTGCCCACATGTACGCCCCAGCTCATGACCTCTCCCACGGCCCCTCCATCAGCCACCCGACCACCTACTACCGCACGGTGAGGAGTACTGCTTCTGTTGAGTGGCAGCCCTGCCGAGCATCACTGCTACAGCTTACAGACAGGGACAGTCATTTACTCTCACACACGTTCTCCCCAACAGACTCCCCTGAGGGGGCCATGGGATCAAAGTCAGCACTTGTCTGATACAGAATCAGGCTGCAAAAATTTCACAGTAAATAAATGTCCCAAGCAGTTCATGGACTTGCACAAAAACCTACTTGAGCTTTTGTGAAGCACAGAGAATCAAGATGAAAACCCCTCAGCTGGACATGGTGGCTCACAACTGTAATCCCAGCACTTTGGGAGACCGAGGCGAGCAGATTACCTGAGATCAAGAGTTCAAGACCAGCCTGGCCAACATAGCAAGACCCCATCTCTATTTAAAAAAACAAACAGCTGGGCGCAGTGGCTCACACCTATAATCCCAGCATTTTGGGAGGCCAAGGCAGGCGGATCACGAGGTCAGGAGTTCGAGACTAGCCTGACCAACATGGAGAAACCCCATCTCTACTAAAAATACAAAATTAGCCAGCCATGGTGGTCTATGCCTGTAATCACAGCTACTCGGGAGGCTGAGGCAGAAGAATCGCTTGAATCCAGGAGGCAGAGGTTGCAGTGAGCTGAGATCACACCACTGCACTCCAGCCTGGGCAACAAGAGTAAAACTCCATCTCAAAAAAAAAAAAACTAAAAAAACAGACAAAAATTAACCGGGCACGGTGGTGCACACCTGTAGTCCCAGCTACTCAGGAACCTGAGGCGAGAGAATCACTTGAACCCGGGTGGTGGAGGTTGCACTGAGATTAAGCCACCGCACTCCAGTCTGGGTGACAGAGCAGTACTCCATCTCAAAAAAAAAAAAAAAAAATTGGCACTGATCTGGTTGCCAAAAAAAAAAAAAAAAAGAGAGATTAAAAAAAAAGATGAAAACCCCTCTATGTCCTAGAGGCTCATGGATCCAGGGTGGGACACAGGTGAGAAAATGAGCAGTCCTGCTAACAGTCAGCTATGGAGGACAAAGAGGCATGGAGAGAATTCTGATGGTAAAAATCAGAGTTGTAAAAATGTAAACAGCATTCAACCCAATAATTGACATGTCTGGGGACCTGGCTAATCGAAACAATCCAAAATAAGCTTTAAACAAAACTTTATTCAGTTTAAATTCATTTCAAACCCATATTTGTTGACAGCTGTAACCTCAGAAGACACTGCTTCATGCCAGAAGTAAAAACAATGAGAGGAGGCCAGGCATGGTGCTCACGCCTGTAGTCCCGGCACCTGGAGAGGCCGAGGAGGGAGGATCCCTTCAACCCAGGGTTTGAGACCAGCCTGGCTGACAAGGCAAAATTTGTTTTTAAATTAGCTGGGCATGGTGGCACGTGCCTGCAGTCTCAGCTACTTGGGAGGCTGACGCAGGATCACTTGAGCCCAGGAGTTTGAGTGAGCTGAGATCACAGCACTGCACCCTGGCCTGGGTGACAAAACAAGATCCTGTCTCTAAAAAAGAGAAAAAAAAACAAACAAACACTTCTAGACATGCCTGCGCACACGGGCCAAGTGCACACACAGGTTTCCTAGCTCAGTCCCGAGATGCCAAGAGACGATGGCACTCCAGCAGCAACGTGCACACCCAGTGCCCAGATCTTGATTCCTAACCCTGTTCTTCACCAAAATCACCAGTGCTCCTTGGACAAATGTTAAGAAACTGCCAAACTGGCTGGGCATGGTGGCTCACGAGGTCAGGAGTTCAAGACCAGCCTGGCCAACATGGTGACACCCTGTCTCTACTAAAAATACAAAAATTAGCTGGGGATGGTGGCATGCACTGTAATCCCAGCTACTTGGCAGGCTGAGGCAGGAGAATTGCCTGAACCTGGTAGGCATAGGTTGGAGTGAGCAGAGATCACAACACTGCACTCCAGCCTGGGCAATAGAGCAAGACTCCATTAAAAAAAAAAAAGATATAAAAAGAATCTGCCAAACCTTTCCAAAGTGACTGCCCCATTCTCTACTCCGCCAGCCATGTAGCAGGGTCCCACTTGCTCTGCCTAACTCTTGGCATGACCACCCTTTTCTTTCATCACAGGCAGTCACTCCAGTGGGTACGTGGTGGCATCTCACTGCAGTGTTAACTTGCATTTCTGTAATGACTAATGATGCTGGGTATCTTTTCTTTTTCTTTTTTTTTTTGGAGAAAGGGGATCTCACTCTGTTGCCAGGCTGGAGTGCAGTGGTGCGATCTCGGCTTAACAGCCTCAACCTCCCAGGCTCAAGCAATCCTCCCACCTCAGCCTCTGAAATAGCTGGGACTACAGGTGTGCACCACCACGCTCAGCTAATTTTTGTATTTTTGTACAGATGGGTTTTGCCATGTTGCCCAGTCTGGTCTCAAACTCCTGGCCTGAAGTGGTCCGCCAGCCCCAGCCTCCTGAAGTCCTGGGATTGTAGGCGTGAGCCACCCCGTGCCCAGCCTGCACATCTTTTCATGAGTTGACTAGCCGTGATCACAGCAAAGGGTTTTTGTTTTTGTTTTCTTTTGAGACAGACTCTTGCTCTGCTGCCCACACTGGAGTGCAATGGCACAATCTCAGCTCACTGCAACCTGTGCCTCTCAGGCTCAAGCGATTCTCCTGCCTCAGGTTCCCGAGTAGCTGGGTTGAAGCTGCCACCATGCCTGGCTAATTTCTGTATTATTTCAGTAGAGATGGGGTTTCACCATGCTGGCCAGGCTGGTATCGAAATCCCAACCTCAGGCGGTCTGCCTGCCTTAGCCTCCCAAAGTGCTGGAATTACAGGCGTGAGCCACCATGGCCAGCCTGCGCATCTTTTCTTGGGTTGACTAGCTGTGATCCCAGCAATGGTGTTTTAGTCACTGCTGTCTACAGAATCAGAGAACATGAGTGTCCGGGCTAGGGGCGACTGGTAGTGGGAAGAAAGCGGGAGACGTGAGAGTTAAGGTGTTTGCCTCCCTCTGGGGGTGCAGGTGGAGGGTGGGGAGGCACGGCCTGGACCCAGGTCTCCAGCGGCTATTCCTCCCTCTGGGGGTGCAGGTGGAGGGTGGGGAGGCAGGGCCTGGACCCAGGTCTCCAGCGGCTATTGCCTCCCTCTGGGGGTGCAGGTGGAGGGTGGGGAGGCAGGACCGGGAACCCAGGTCTCCAGCGGCTATTGATGAGATTGCATGATCAAGTCTCCACCTCTTGCTCCTGCTACAAGTGACCTCCTCCACAGCCGTAATTTTGGAAAAAAAAATTTTTTTGGACAGGCGTGGTGGCTTACGCCTATAATCCTAGGACTTTGGGAGACCGAAGTGGGCTGATCACTTGAGGTCAGGCATTCGAGACTAGCCTGACCAATATGGTAAGACCTCATCTCTACTACAAATACAAAAATAGCTGGTCATGATGGCGCACGCCTGTAATCCCAGCTACCTGGGAGGCTGAGGCAGGAGAATCGCTTGAACCCAGGAGGGGGAGGTTGCAGTCAGCCAAGATCATGCCACTGCACTCCAGCCTGGGCGACAGAGACTCCATCTCAAAACAATAATTTGTTTTTCGTTTCTGGATGGGCATGGTAGCTCATGCCTGTAGTCTGAGCTACTCAGGAGGCTGAGGTGGGATGAGCCCAGGAGTTGGAGTTCACCTGGCCAAAGAGGCTGGCCAGGAAGATCTGAGGCCCAGCCACAGGCCTCAGGGCCCCAGGGAGGGGAGTGTCCATTCTGCCTCCTGGGGCAGCACTGGAGGAGGCATGGGGCGTGTGCTGGGCTCTGCAGTCCCTTCGACCCAGCTACACTATGGCCAGATGTCAGGTGCTCACCTGGCCAGAAGTTAGCCCACGGGGCTCCTGCCCCCCAGCCCCAGGCAATAGGAGCACACAAGGCTCGGGAAGATCAGGCTTTGAAATACTTGCCAGCACCTAGTCTGGACCATCCTCCCAACATCAGACCCCCAAACTGTGAGCAAAGAACCTGCCCTTGAATGCTGGTCAGGATGGGAGCTCTCTCCTGGAGGGAAGTCTATGGAGCTGGCCCTGCTACTGCAGCGGACATTTCGCTGTATTAAACCATTTCTTGGAATGGCCGTGCTGGCAAGGCATATGCCCGTGGCAGCACCAACCGTGAGCTCTGGAGTGTGGGTCACGTCAAGACTTTGCACATCTGAAACACATGCAGTTGTCCTGACCAATTCTGGAAGTTCCAGAAGAAATAACACTGAAATTGCTAATAACACAGCAAAAGTAGCTGAAGAGATGTGTATTCTCGGGACAGAACCCCTTCACACACTCACAAGTTGGTATGTGTGATGTATTGTTATTTTACTTATTTTTTGAGACAGTCTTGCTCTGTCGCCCAGGCTGGAGTGCAGTGGTGCGATCTCTGCTCACTGCAACCTCCACCACCCAGGTTCCAGCAATTCTCCTGCCTCAGCCTCCCGAGTAGGTGGGACTACAGGCACAGGCCACCATGCCCGGCTAATTTTCTGAATTTTAGTAGAGACAGGGTTTCGCTCTGTTGCCCAGGCTGGCCTCTAACTCCTGAGCTCAGGCAATCTGCCTGCCTGGGCCTCCCGAAGTGCTAGGATTACAGGCATGAACCACCACTCCCGGCCAGAAGTATTTTTTTAAACAGAAAAACTGCTACCTGATGTTGGTTAGTCTTTCCTAAGACTAGACATTGCCTATGTTAGTTGTTTGTAAAGGTTTTTTTAACCAGACTGACATTACCTACATCAGACAGACACTCACATTAATGAATATTTTTGTTTGTTGAGACCGAATCTCATTGTCACCCAGGCTGGAGTGCAGTGGTATGATCTTAGCTTACTGCAACCGCCACCTCCCAGGTTCAAGTGATTCTCCTGCCTCAGTCTCCCAAATAGCTGGGATTACAGGCGTGTGCCACCATGCCAGGATAATTTTTGTATTTTTAGTAGAAACAGGGTTTCACTATGTGGGCCAGGCTGGTCTCAAATGCCTGACCTCAGGAGATCTGCCAGCCTCAGCCTCCCAAAGTGCTGGGATTACAGGCATGAGCCACCGCACCTGGCCTAATTTTTGTATTTTTCAGTAGAGACAGGGTTTCGCCATGTTAGCAGGCTGGTTTCAAACTCCTGACCTCAGGTGATCCACCCATCTCGGCCTCCCAAAGGGCTGGGATTACAGGTGTGAGTCACCATGCCAGCCCTCCCCCATTTTTTTAATTGTGACAGGGCCTTGCTCTGTCAGCCCAGGCTGCAGTGCAGTGATCGATCACAGCTCCCTGAAGCCTTGAACTCCTGGGCTCAAGGGATCCTCCTGCCTCATCATCCAGAGTAGGAAACACATGAGGCCTCACCTAAGTCAGCATCTTTTTTTTTTTTTGGAGATAGAGTCTTGCTCTGTCGCCCAGGCTGGAGTGCAATGGAGTGATCTCGGCTCACGGTTGAAGCAATTCTCCTGCCTCAGCCTCCCAAACTGCTGGACTACAGGTGTGCGCCACCATGCTGAGCTAACTTTTGTATTTTTAGTAGAGACGGGGTTTCACCATGTTGGTCAGGCTGGTCTCTAACTCCTGACCTCATGTGATCCGCCCACCTTGGCCTCCCAAAGGGCTGGGATTACAAGCGTGAGCCACCGCGTCCGGCCCCATCAATGAGTTCTTGAGAACCCTCGAAAATCACAAAGGCTCCGCAGAGCACACGGAGCTTTTGTTGACTTGGGTCACACAGAAATCACATAAAAACACACTAGGCCCCTCTTGAAGGACAGGTAAAAGGAACAGAATGCGCGTGGTGTAATTAGTGAATCAGAGTGAATGGTAAACATGGAATCAGCCTTCATTTCCCGAAATCCACAACCATGTAGCGCTGATATTAAGCGGCTCTGGGCCGGGCGGGGTTGCTCACACCTGCAATCCCAGCGCTCAGGAGGCCGAGGCGGGAAGATTCACTGAGCTCAGGAGTCCGAGACCACCGTGAGCAACAGCGTGAGACACCCCCCATCCCTGCCCCCCAATCCCCACCAAAAACAAAAAAACACCATGGGGAAGACGCGAAGGATTCTGCGCCAGTCCCTGCGCAGGCACCTGAAATGCCTGAAACCCTCCCCGTCATACAGGAGAGGTTGGGCTGGATCTGACAGCAACCCTCAAGGCGTCTGGAGGGTTACCAAAGCGCACACACAGCGACACAAGCTCTTCTAAATGCCCCATAATAAAAAGTGCACTGTTACCCTCGCGGTCCTACTCTCTCCTAGAAGCAATACCTTCAATCATGGCCGCGTCGAGCGGCAGAGCCTGCGGCCCGCACTTCAGGGCACCGCGTTTCAGGCGGGACTGGGGAGCTCCCCGAGCGCGCGGGGTGTGGGCGTCGCCCCTTCCCCGCCGGTACATTCCAACACCCCACGCCTGACGGGGTTTCCTGAGGAGCGGCGCGGGCTGCATAGCCCTCCGTGTGTGCAGGACCCGGCCCCAGCTCCCGAGTCTGATCCGAGCGCCGAGGGAGGGAGGCCGGCGGGGGTCTCGGGGTGGGAGGGAGGGAGGCTGGCGGGGGTCTCGGGGTGGGAGGGAGGGAGGCCTCCCGCCCCTCCGCGCCGTGGACGACGCCTCGTGCCTCCTGCTGCGCATGCTCGGACTGCGCGCCCCCGTGAGGGCCGGGGCTGCGCGTGGAGGCGTCTCCGAGCACGTGACGGGGCGCCCCCCCCCCCGACCTCCCACGTGACCGCCGGCAGCTCACGGGTTGGGGCAAGAGCGGTCCAGGAGCTGGGCCCTCGCCTCCGCCTTCAGCGGCGCCCGCTCTGTCCGCAAACCCGGGGGAAAGCGGGTGAGGGCCCGAGGCGGCGCCGGCGACCCCGCTGCTTCTTGGGTCCGCAGCACCCGCAGGCTTCCGCGCCGGGGTTCGGGACGAATAAACGCTCCCGGCGCGGCTGGCGCTGGCCCTGCTGGCGCTCGGCCATCCCAGTTAGAAGCCGTGGGCACATCTGCCAGGAGCGTGGGAAAGATGCTAGTGCATCTAAGGCTGTGTGGAGGAGGACACCCGACGCGCCTCTTGGGACCAGCTGCCTCCGGAGGGCGAGGAGCCGAGAGGAAACTCAGTTTCCGAGCTGCACGGGCCCATCGCCGGCTGCTGCCACCGTGGGCGCGCGGGCGGGCGTCGTGCAGGACCAGCGACAGCGGGTTCCTGCAGGGACGAAGATCCGACCAGGTACCAGCCTCAGGGTCTGTTCCAGCCTGGCTCCTGCGCTTCCAGAGGAGGATGAGTGAGGCCACCTGTCACCAGGTGCGGCCTGCCCCACCCCACTAGCATTGCGATGTGTGGTTCGTCGCTGAAACGTTTTAGCAGGAGCCCTTGCTCGGGCAGGCTTGACGAAGAAGGAAACCTGGGCGTGCCCTCCTTCCGCGTCCTCATGAACAAACATCACTAAGGTGGCTGGAGAGAGTCTGGCCAGCATCTTTAGACCGCCTTGTCCACCCAGAAGAGTGGAGACCATCTCTTACTCAAATTCTGGGCCTGTTCCACGAAGTCCATCCACACACCTCATCAGCAAGCCTTTGACACCAACCCTTCAATCTGTTTTGAGCCCAGCAGCTTGGCCCGACCCTGGGACAGTTCTGAGCTGCTCAGAAGGTTCCCTCTGTCTTCTTCCAGTCGACACCTTTTCACCTCTGTGCCTGTAGCTGCGTGCTTGGGTTTATCAGACTCACATAACACCCTTCAGATTGCGGAGGTGAAAGTTTGGAGTATAGGCCTGTGGGTGCAGCACAGGGAGCTTCACCTCATCGGCTGCCCCTGGCCTGGAGGTTCTGAGCCCAGGGCTATGTCCTATGCTCTGCCGGGTGCCAGCAACACCATAGAGGTCCCTGGCTGCAGGATCTGCTTCATCCTCCCCTCCCTGCAGTGCTCTTGGCAACTCGGCCATACATCTAGGCTCACAGTTGCTTCTTGTAGTGCTTTGGGATGTGTACTCTAGACCCACCTCTACTGTTCTTACCTAAGGCCGCCTGGAAGGCTGAGCGCAAGAGAGCTAAGTGGCTGCAGCCATGGGAGACACTGGCAAGGAGATTGGAGGGTAGAGGAGAGAGTGTCTTGGGTATTCCTCATCTCTTTCTCTGCCTGGCCGAGGGTCAGTGGCTCCTCTCAGGAGAGCCATGCCTCCTGTTTGGTGGCCTACTCCATTAGCTCCAGCTCTCACAGGGGCTGGGCTCCTGGGAAGGGAGCACCCCACCCTTAGGGCTCAGGCCTTGGTGCTGACTGTGGCTCGTGCTGAGATGCTCCTCACTGCTTGGCTCTCATTAACCCTGCTCACAAAGACAGTTCATTAGACGAGCTGCAGTCCCCGACTTCTACTTAACAATTGGATCCCAGGAGTTTCATTCCATGCCCCCTCCCCTGCCCCCCATTGCCAGGCTGGAATAGTGGCGAGATCTCACATGCCCAACTAATTTTTTTGGTACTTTTAGTAGAGACAGGGTTTCACCATGTTGGCCAGGATGGTTTTGATCTCCTGACCTTGTGATCCACCTGCCTCGGCCTCCCAAAGTGGTGAGATTACAGGCGTGAGCCACCACGCCCAGTTTTTTTGTTGTTGTTGTTTTTGTTTTTGTTTTTTGAGACCAGGGTCTAGCTCTGTCTCCTAGGCTGGAGCGCAGTGGCACGATCTCTGCTCTCTGCTTCCTGGGCTCAAGCGATCTCTCACCTCAGCCTCCTGAGTAGCTGGAACTACAGGTGCTCGCTGGCATCCCCGGCTTTTTTTTTTTTTTTTGTATTTTTTGTAGAGACGGGGGTCTCCTTGTGTTGCTCAGGCTGGTCTCAAAACTTCTGAGCTCAAGCGATCCTCCTGCCTCAGCCTCCCACAGTGCTGGGATTACAGTGTGAGCCACTGTGACCAACCAACATTTTAACAGCAGAGAAGGCCATGATAAATTCAGAGATGTATCTGTAAGAAGAGAAGGGGCATCTTTGCTTATAACTGGGCATGTGCCTTGCTCAGACAGTCCTCAGTTGGTCCCCGGTTGGCCCCTCTTGGCCAGTAGGGGTCGCTGCCTGAAGGGTGATGACTCATGTGGTCATGATCTGAGTCAGGTTTCCTTTTTTTTGGCAGTCAGCAGAGTGGCGCAGTGGAAGCGTGCTGGGCCCATAACCCAGAGGTCGATGGATCGAAACCATTCTCTGCTATAGACTCTTCTTCCTGGGTGGCCTGTGGCCCCTCCATAATTCCTCCCTAGGCCCCAGTAACATCCCTGTTCGTGTCAAGTGGCAGAGGACAGGCAACAGCAATCTGAGTGCCTATCTTGATGTGAGCCTACCTTGCCACACAGCTTGGTCCTGAAAGGGGTGGCAGTGGTGCTCATTGTCCTCTGCACTCCCTGGCTTGGGCAAAAATCCTCCTTGGGAGCAGGGGAGGTTTTTTGTGGTCCTCAGTCTTCTTCCTCTCCTCTGTATCCCTCATCAGTACCTGCTCGCCAAGTGCTCCTGGCTTAGAGAACAGAGTCTGGCATAGACATGCATCCTTTGACTGCAGCATTTTTGAGGCTTTGAAACCTCGCTGGCCACACTTAGGTCTGCTCCTCCATGTGGCCGAAGGTGCCTGCAGAGGCTGGCACCCTTCTCCCTGTCTGGCTACCTCCTGCCATCTATCGACTCACCAGGGAGCCCTCCAGGTAAGGAACCCAGCAAAGTGTTTTCAGGAATTGCGTCTGCCAAAAGGGTCTGGCTGGATCCCCGTCCTCCCTCTCCTTCTTCTGAGGGAGTGGGCTTTTCTTTCCCTTTTAATGTTCTTTTTTTTTTTTTTTTTTTTGACTCTGTCTCTCTAGTTTTGGTTAGAAGATCAAGGCCAGGCGCAGTTGCTCACACCTGTAATCCCAGCACTTGGGGAGGCCAAGGCAGGTGGGTTGCTTGAAGTCAGAAGTTGGAGACCACCCTGAGCAACATGGTAAAACCCTGTCTCTACAAAAAACACAAAAATTAGCTGGGCGTGGTGGCAGGTGCCTATAGTCCCAGCTACTCAAGAGGCCGAGGTGGGAGGATCTCTTGAGCCTGGGAGGTTGAAGCTGCAGTGAGCTGAAATTGTACCACTACACTTCAGCCTGGGTGACAGAACAAGATGCTGTCTCCAAAAAAAAAAAAAAAAAAAAAAGGGGGGGGAGGCTGGGGTGTCACAGCCTTCTAGGTTGGCCACACAGGCTCCACTCCTTTCCCACTCTGCTGACATCAGAAGCTGGAGGTGAGAACCTTCCTCCAACAGGAGAGAAATGCAGCCGCAGTCCTCACGCCCTGCATGCCCCACCACCAGGCCCCGGCATCCCATGTGGACACACAGTGCCCATGAGGATGGCACTGACATCCCGAAGTGCCAGTGCTGCTGCCTGGCTGTCCATTTCCAGACTGGCTCAGGGACAGAATCCTCAGATACCAGAGCCCAGGACAGTGGCAAACACTGTGCTCTGGGCCTGGAGTGGGAAAGGAGTGGCACCTGGTACATGGTCTTTCCATCACAGGACACCCTGATGGTGGTTAAAGCCGAAGACAGAGGAGCAGGAGGATTCTGCCAAGATCCGTGCAAAAGGAAGGCTTAGGGGGCAGTAGAGAGAGGAGTCGTGTTACCCAACTTACCAAGACACACAGCTGGTCAGAGGCAGACCCAGCACACACATCAGACGAAGGCCACATTGCTGCTCAGACACCAAAGCCTGCACCATAGCATCTTAAAGCGGTCCTGTGTCCTGGCTCAACGCAAGGTCGCCCGATTTCAACTAGGATACTAGGCGGCAAATGCAGCCAGGCCTACACTTTTCTGCACTCCCTGAGGCCCTCCATGTGGCTGGGCAGTTAGGATGAGATGCCTAGGGTTAGCAAAATGGGCTGATGGAGCTGTGCCACCCAGAGCAGGTTAATCTGCCACAAAGAGCTGGCACTTATGAAAAGTAACTATAGCAGAAGTATTTTTGCTATTTATGTTTTTTGAGACAGAGTCTCACTGTGTCGCCCAGGCTGGAGTGCAGTGGCACAATCTCGGCTCACTGCAACCTCTATCTCCCAGGTTCAAGCGATTCTTCTGCCTCTGCCTCCTGAGCAGCTGGGACTGCAGGTGTACGCCATCATGTCTGGCTAATTTTTGTATTTCTAGTAGAGACAAGGTTTCACCATATTGGCCAGGCTAGTCTCAAACTCCTGACCTTGTGATCTGCCCACCTTGGCCTCCCAAAGTGCTGGTATTATAGGCGTGAGCCACCGCGCCCAGCCTGCAGCTTGTTTACACCAATGCAGACATAGAACAGACATCCTCTGGGTCCTGCACGCTGGGTACCTGTGAGGTTGACTGCTCCCGGGAAAGTTCCCAACAGCCAAACTACATGATTTCTATCAAGTTGGGGCATTACTGCCAAACTGCACTCCAGCCAGCAGCTGTGAGGCCTCCTCTTCTTCCTGAGCTGAATACTTAAAATCATTTGCCTGTTGGACAATTCGCATTTCAACTTTGAAGTGTTCAGCCCTGGCACCTGCTCTCCTTGATTTCAAAACACAAGGCTCATCCTCCGAAAGCAGAGCCAGCCTATACCCAGACATGACACCTCGTTCTCTGCTGCGGTGGACTAAGGGCTCCTAACCATGAGGTGAAGGTTGATCTGCTTTAGACCGATGCTCTGTTTGAAGTGGAAATATAAACACTGGGGCCCACCTGGAGGCCAAGTGGCCTTGGGCAAGTCAGCCCCTGCCTGGGCCGCAGTTCCCTCCTCTGACACCTCTGGCCTAGATTCAGCGTGAAGGTCACATGACTGTGCTAGGCCAAGTGTCCAGACGCCTCAGTTCCTCAGCTCTGGGCCCGCAGATGAGGCCATGGGACACTCTCAAAGGCAGTGCACACCCAAGTGCTCACCCTAGGTCCACACCCCAGGCAAGTGGGAAACCAGTGGGTGGGCACAGTGGATGAGCCCATATGCAGCGCCAGCAACACTAAGGAAGGACCAGTGTGGACAGTCTACACTGGCTGCAATGAGTACAAGCTCTCAGGCCAGGTGGAAATGGATTGAGAAATCGGAGCTCTGCCGGTTAGATCACAGGCACTCAAGAGCAGATCTATTCATCAGGATGGCAACACACATTTATCAGATTGGACGTGTTCGGGTCCCCTGCAGTACACCACAGCGCCAGAGCACACACTGCCACATTCCTATACAGTGGTGCCAACGCGGGATGCCTGCCAGGGCGCATCTCCTCCTCTTCCTCTTCACGCCAGGACCAGCCTAGCTCACCAGCGGACACGGGCCAGGCACAGCATCCCTACCTCACCAGCATACTGCCTTGCACCACATCTATGCGCCTTGACCTGACCACTCACATCCTTCCAGTTATAATGAAGGAAATCTCTTCACTTTTCTCCTGTGCAGAAAAAAAGCACACAGCCCCCGTGGCTATAACCTACCAGCAAGGTTATATGGGGACCCCTGGCACCTCATGTTGGTGCCCAGTCCCTCAGCCTAGCCTCCCCACACAACGTGCAGGGGCCAGCTATGGCACCCTGTGCAATAGTTACTGTGGGAGGTGATTTCTTCATTGTGGCTGGACGAGGGCGACCCTCTGCCGACTCCTGGTGTTCTAGGCCTGGTGAGCAATCTTCCTGAAGGGAGACGGAGGACTCTCCTGACTCCACACCAGGTGGCAGCTCAGGCAACACAGGGCGAGGCCACCTGGCATGGCCATGGTGAGGACAGCAGCGTACAAGATGCAGCCCTGCCGGGGCAGTAGGCGGCTCACTCAACCATCCACTCAGACAGGCTGCAACCGTTTATTCCAGAATCAGTGAGAGGATGGAAACCCAACTGTATGTAGATTGAAAGCAAAGCAAATACACAACTGAACACAATATATCCAGGTATCCACCAAGACAGGTGCACAGGCACAGCACACACAGAGTGAGATGAAGGCAACCTAGTCTGCAGAGGCTTTGCAGCACGAAGGACTGGGGAGACCATCCCTCGAGTCAACCTAAACCCAGTGCTTCAGGACACCTCCAGCCACGTCGACATCTTTCTTTTCCTGGGAGGAGCCCTAGGATGCAGCCGCACAGTTCTGTGAATTTTTAGCTGTCTGCCAGCTCTTTCACTGTTTGTGGTTAAACTGCTTTCTCCTTTTTTAAAAAAATTTTTTTGCCTGGCGCAGTGGCTCATGCGTGTAATCCCAGAACTTTGGGAGGCTGAGCTGAGCGGATCACCTGAGGTCAAGAGTTCAAGACCAGACTGGCCAACATGGCGAAACCCCGTCTCCACTAAAAATACAAAAATTAGCCAAGTGTGGTGGTACGTGCCCGTAATGCCAGCTATTCCAGTGGGTGAGACAGAATAGCTTGAACCCAGGAGGCAGAGGTTGCAGTGAGCCAAGATGGCACCACTGTACTCCAGCCTGGGTGACAGAGTGAGACTCTGTCTCAAAAAAAACAAAAAAAATTTTTGTAGAGACAAAGTCTCACCACGTTGCTCAGAATGATCTCAAACTCCTGGACTCAAGCAATCCTCCTGCCTCGGCCTACCAATATGCTGGGTATACAGGGCACCAGCCACTGTGCCCAGCCTCTCCTTTATTTTTAAGGCAAGTTCATGTCTGCAGTGCAGTGCCAGGATGGAGGGGGCTCCATCACCGTGAACACACAGGACTTCATGGCGAATGGCTGGGCCAGGGCCGTGTGTGAGAAATCTGTCTGAAGAGAAGGGTGACAGGAAGTGTTCTGCAGGAGGCTGGCCCATCTGAGTAGCCTCACCCACCTAGGGTTGGATGGAACCTTTACCCTGACTCTCACCCCACGATGGTGCTGACAGGAAGCTGGGGCTCCCTCGCACCTATCCAGCTTATGCGTGCAACCTTCTCGATTCTCCGCTCTGGTGTCTGCCACCCTAGTCAGGCCTTCCCCTTGCATTGATGCAAGTCCCAGTCAAAGACTGAATGTACAAGTTTGAGTTGGGACCTGAGTTGCCAGGGCCCCCAGGGCCCTGGGTATGGTCCAGGAGGGTGGTGACTGGCTGTGAAGAATGGGGCCTACTGTTGTCAGAACCTACAGTTTTTCTCAAGAAAAACTGGAAATCCAGATTTGTATGAGTCTCCTGATTCCAAAAGGCTGACAGTTATTATGTTCTGGCAAAAACATTTTCAAGGAAAACGTAAGTGGGTAAAAGTAAGAGCCAAACTGGGCAAGGATCTGGGACTGTGGACTGCCTGCCCTAACAACCCCAGTGACACAGGATTCTACAGGCACAGCTGCCCCACACTCTACCCTCACTCCCACATCAAATCACCCCTGAGACATGTGCATTAGGACCTCTGGGGGTCTTAGGTCTTCACGGGACACTTTCTGATATTTTTTTTAAACCTAAAAGTAGTCTGTTTCCACTCTCACTCTTTGGGATTTTTTCACAATCTTAGGATAAAGGGATATACTGAGGAAGTGCTCCTCTCATGTTAAAATGTTCCAATCCGCCGGGCACAGTGGCTCACACCTGTAAGGCTGAGGCGGGTGCATCAGGAGGTCAGGAGTTCTAGATAATCCTGGTCAACATAGTGAAGCCCCATCTCTACTAAAAATACAAAAATTAGCCAGGTGTGGCGGTGTGCACCTGTTGTCCCAACTACTTGGGAGGCTGAGGCAGGAGAATTGCTTGAACCCAGGAGGTGGAGGCTGCAGTGAGCCGACACTGTACCGCTGCACTCCAGCCTGGGTGACAGAGCGAGACTTCATCTCAAAAAACAAAAACAAAAACAAAAATAAACAAACAAAAAAAGCATGTTCCAATCCCACACCTATTATGAAGATAGCACCACATGAAACTGCCTGGGGGACCTCCACTAAACAAAGTAGCAGGGAACTCTGAGAAACCAAAGTAACCCATCGAGCAGTTTACTTAAGTGTCTTTAATACTTCACTCAGGGCAGCCCCTCCCTCAGAGCAGCCCTAGCCCCAAGAGCAGCTGGAAGGGCCTTGGCCTGACTTTACCACTTGATGTCCAGGCTGTGTGCACCACGTTCCTGGCTCTGGTATGTGGTGTGCAGCACCTCCCGGGCCTTGGGAGAGTTGATCCCCTCCAGCCACTCCTGGTACAGCTCCTGCACGTGTGCACTGGACTCTGGGCGCCGCACGGGTATGTCAGCATAAATACCTTCCATCTGCCGAAGCAGGGCCTTATCTGAATGTCCTTCTGGGGTCTGGGCTTGGCCTCTGCCATTTAAGCATCCTGAAAGATAAACACAGGTAAGTTTATCCTGGGCTCAAGTGATCTTTCTACTTTGGCCTCTCGAGTAGCTCCAACTACAGACACACATCATCTTGCCTGGCTAATTTTTAAATTTTTTGTAGAGATTGGGGGTGGGGGTTCTCACTATATTGCCCAGGCTGATCTTGAACTCCTGGTTTCAAGCAGCAATCCTCCTGTTTTAAGCTGGGACTACTGGCATGAGCCACTGCACCCAGCCGGGATAGTCTTAAGGAAGCGTTTGCCTCAGAGGGAGGACACTTTGGGAGCAGGAGAGGAATGAAGGGGACATGGAGTACTGCATGGCCTAAGGCTGGGGCTGGGCCAAGGTCTTCCCCAAGGCCATGGCCATCAGGGACATGGTCCCAGACTCATAGCCCCCTGTGCTTCTCATTCTCACTCATTTACATCATCCATAAAAATGGTTTTACCTAAAGCCTACGTCGCCAATCTTTTAGAACGTGGCTTTGTATGCAAATCTTGATTTTCAGTTCTCTTGGAATTTGGCAAAACCAGGAGCACAGGAATTGTGAACAAGCAGTTAAACCACTTCTGCCTTTACTACGGTGTGTTACGTGTGCTGGGCCCTGGCTGGGGCTGTACCAGAGGCAGGTGAGCTATGAGCCCAGCTGTGAGCCTACACACCCAGCACTGGCCTGAGTAAAAACGTGTCTCCTATCTATTCATGCTACTTACTCTCCAGCATGTTAGATGCTATCACTCTCAGCAGCGTAAGAGTTCATTTAAAACAATCTGGAGCAAATTTCCCTGGTTAAACCTCACTCCCCATGGGTTCCAGGGCGGCACCCTAGTTGGTCTCCAACCTCAACTTTCCCAGGGGGCTGGCTTGTGCCTTCTCCTTCCTCAGGCCCAGCCCCACCTGCTTGCATGCAGAGGCCCTCCCAGAGGCCCTGCTTCACAGCCACCTCCTGGTTGCTCCTCAGCCCAGCTGTGGGACTGACTCTTCTGTGCCCCTAGAATGCTCAGTGAGGCCTCCAAGGCCACATGCTCCCCCAAAGCCAGCACTCACCTCTCTGCCCTCACCCTCCTCTTCTCAGTGCTGGCTGGGGCCTCCCCTCCTCTAGGAGATCCTCTGTGTTGAAGGACACCAGGGCAGGGTCTCCAACTGCATGCACCCTTGTCTGCGACCTGCCCAGGGGCCCCTCCCATCCTGTGGCTTCACACCTTGTCCCACTCATCTGCCATCAGTGGAACCGTTCCTCCAGCTGACTTGAACCCAGCATTTCCCCTCGAGCCCCTTGTGGTGCCCCCTCCGACTCAAAATGGCACAGAGGTCCTCAGTTACCCACCAAGGGCGTAGATGGACCACCATGGGTCAGGGGCAGGGGCTCCCGTCTTCCCTGACACTCACACCATCAACAAGTCCTTCCCTGGGACCCCCACCCCTGTCCTGGCCTCCTCTCATCCTCTCTCTCCCTGCCCCAGGTGGATATCCTTCTCACTTGCCTGGACAATCGCAGCCCACAGTGGCCTATCCTCCCTCCACACAGCAGGGGAGCCCCCAGGCCCACACTGGGTCACGCCCCTTCCTGCTTCCACCTCTCACTGGTCTCTCCCATCACTCAGCACAGAGCTGGCTCATCCTTGGCACCCGGCAGAAGGCAAGGCTGTTTCTTCCAGGCAGGGCAACCTTGACCCTTGAGGTTTGTTTCCAAGCCTGCTGCCACAGGCTGACTCTCACCTGGTGCCATGTGGGGCCTCCTGAGGGCACATCCCCAAGACAATGCCCATACGCTACATGGGGTGAGGGAAAGAGTGAAACCAGTGGAGCCTAGAATGTCCCAGCACAAGCCCCATAGGAGCATCCACACCTTACAAAGCTCTTGAGGCTGAGAGGCTCTGGGTGGCCAAGAGCGCCGTCTCTTTGGCGGCTGCAGGGCCAGTGTGGCCTGAGCACCTGTGGGGGACAGAGCCAGGTGCTGCTCTTGGCACCTCACCTCCAGCACAGGCAAGGACCTCCACAAAGTGGTATGGGAACTTGCCCTTCTTCAGCTTCAGGATCATGTTCTGGATGTTTCGAAAGCCATAGGCTGCAGCAAAGCGTAACACTACCTCCCCGTTCTTCTCAAGGGTGACCTCTTGGAAGTCTTTGTTTCTACAAAATGAACACAGAGAATTTTGATCCGTCAAATCCTTTATCTGTCACTTAGCGAACAATTTCTAATGTAAGCCTGAAAAGTCAGCAAAATTAAAGGTCTGAATAAACACAAAAAAGGCCTTTTAACTGGTATAAACTCCATAGATAGAACTGCCGTGCACATATCCATGCATGCACACCATGCACACACGCTGACCACAGGCACAGACAGGCTGTGGATGCTGCCCCACACCTGAGGGCTCGGTAGGTGACCTCCTCCACATCCTCGTTGAACAGCTCCTTGGCTGCATGTCTGAAGATGTGTGCCAGGTGCCCGTCCGAGCTGGCTCCATCATGGCGTGTCACCTTGTCCTCCTTCAAGTCTCCAAACCTCACCAGGCAGAGAAAAGACAAGTCTTTCATGAACGCTGATAGACAGTCACAGTAAGAGCAAAACCACACTTCCAAAGGGCATCATGATCCAAGGGCACCACCAAAGAAGCTAAATCCTCTACAAACGTTTAAACTTTGAAGAAAGTCCCATTTGTGGCATCTTGAGGGGTCTTGGGAGGGCCTGCCTGATGCTCAGAGAAGGCAGAGGACTCCCGGTCATGCTGGGCCCCTGCAGGTGCTCCAGATGCTTAGTTTTTTTCTTTTTTTTGAGACAGGGTCTTGTTCTGTCTCCCAGGCTGGAATGCAGTGGCACGATCATAGCTCACTGCAACCTCGACCTCCTGAACTCAAGTGATCCTCCTACCTCAGCCTCCCAAAGTGCTGGGATTACAGGCATGAGCCACCATGCCTGGCCCCACAGATGCTTAAATTCTGTAAAAATGCTGTAAACTGCAATCCCACTTCCCCCAAAAGGGTACGAATGCAGCACCAGGATGCAGAGTGTTGGCGAGGACACACGCCTCTGCTTTTGTGGTACTCTCTGCCCATGCTTCGGGTGCAGCAGGAGCCCCAGGCCTTACTGGGTATCAAGGTCACTACCCCCAGAAGAACCCAGCCTGCCACTGTTGGTGTGAAGGGGCCTGAGGGAGCTGCCCCACTGCCCCACAGGCCACATGGAACATGAGGCAGACAGCGCTCAGGAAGGAGGGGGCTGGTGCACACATTAACGGCCCTGGCCCAGGGAGGACAAAGCTGTTTGTGCTTCTCCTCCTTCCTCGAGGGTTTACGGTGGTAATTACACCATAGAAGCCCACCAAGCCTCCCAACTTCCTGGCTGCCCTGGTGAATGATATCTCATTCAATAGCCAGGAGGGTGGCTGACGGTTGTGGAGGGGCCTGGGGGACTGCATCTCAGTGCTTCACGTGGCCTCGTCTTAAAGCAGGGCTGCCCCGGGCCTGGCAGGGATCATAGGAGGCCTTGCCCCCAAGAGGACCCTCCTCAGAGAACCTACTTACAGAGTGTCGACGGTGGCATCTTTCACTGAAAGGTCACCTTGCTCTATTATTTGAGCAATTTCACCTATAGACAAATGAAGTAGAAACACTGAAAAGACAGAGGTGGCCACAGGAACTTTTCTTCCCCAGCAGGAAATTTGACATTAGTGACTTTGGATGCCCTCCCTCCTATGAAATATCCATCGCAGAGAGCAGGAGCCCATCTTTAGGGCAAAGTGAGGACAATAAAATGAAACATTAATACAATGTAAGCAGAGTTCTATTCTAATTCCTCTTTCCATTCCTCTTTCTGCCCTTGAACTGTTGGATTTCTGTGAACAATCTCTCCATGATTTCCCATGTGGAAAACTTTTTTTGGTCCACTTTGCATGAAACAAACAGAAAACTTTTGTGTATAACAAGCTCACAGACATAGGATGACAAAATATACACTGGTTCCATTCTTTTTTTTTTTTTTTTGAGACAGAGTCTCACTCCGCAGCCCAGGCTAGAGGCAGTGGCACCATCTTGGCTCACTGTAACCTCTGCCTTCTAGGTTCAAGTGATTCTCCTGCCTCAGCCTCCTGAGTAGCTGGGATTATAGGTACACGCCACGATGTCAGGTTAATTTTTGTATTTTTAGTAGAGATGGGATTTTACCATGTTGGCCAGGCTGGTCTTGCACTCCTGGTCCCTCAGGTGATCCACCCACCTCAGCCTCACAAAGTGCTGGGATTACAGGTGTGAGCCACCGTGCCCAGCCTTTTCTTTTTTTGAAGAGACGAGGTCTCCAGTTCAGCCAATATGGAGAAACCCCCAGCTACTCGGGAAGCTGAGGCAAGGAGAATCACTTGAACCTGGGAGGCAGAGGTTACAGTGAGCCGAGATCGAGCCACTGCACTCCAGCCTGGGCGACGGAGTGAGATCCGTCTCAAAAAAAAGAGACGAGGTCTCACTATCTCACTATGTTGCCCAGGGTGGTCTCAAACTCCTGGGTTCAAGTGATCCTCCAGCCATAGCCTCCTGAGTAGCTGGAATTAGAGACCTGAGCCACTGCACCTGGGTATGTTTTTATGATGTATGCTTATTCTGCAGTGAGATCAACTGAAAGTGAGAACCACTTTCTGTATTTCCTTTCACACAAGGATGCCTGAAAAAACCCTTAACAGAAAAACTGAGTCTCTAAAACCATGGCTGTGGCATCACATCAGATGCTGTGAGATGGCTGGAAACATAGGTAAGAAAACAGCATAGGCTGGGCACGGAGGCTCATGTCTGTTATCCCAGCACTCTGGGAGGCTGAGGCGGGTGGATCTCAAGGTCAAGAGATCGAGACCATCCTGGCCAACATGGTGAAACCCTGTCTCTACTAAAATTACAAAAATTAGTCAGGCGTGGTGGCTTGTGCCTGTAATCCTAGCTACTCGGGAGGCTGAGGCAGAGAATCGCTTGAACCCAGGAGGCAGAGGTTGCAGTAAGCCGAGATCACACCACCGCACTCCAGCCTGGGTGATGGGAACAAAACTCTGTCTCAAAACAAAACAAACAAAAACCAGCATAATTTACTATAAATCTGTACTCAGAAACAAAATGGCTGGACATGGTTCTTCTGACAGCCTACCACATATGTTTTTATTTTGTCAACATAAGCAGATGGCTGCTGGCACCTTCCTCTTTGAGTGAAGGATGGCAGTGCTGAGGGCCCTTCTGCCTCTCATCCTTCAACACGCCTGCCACGTCACCCCACAGGGAGCCTGTGCCTGTGGGGTGGAGACCTTTCCAGAGGTGTCTATGTGCTAGAATGTCAAGTTGGGGTCTGTGAGGGGTATTGGTGCCCTTAAAGGTTGTCCCTGAGAGCTGAGAGCTGACCTCTCTGCCTAACCTACCACTGCTTTAAATACCTGCAGGGACCTGTTTTCAGAGACCAATTAAAACAGATCTACCAGAATTTTAACAACATCTTAAGCTTCCCCCAACAACTGATGTCAACATTCTTCTGAATGTGTTCTACACAATTCCAGAGAATGACTTCTATCCACAACACACATAGAACTCACTGCAGGCTCTTAATGTCTGAAAGGCAAGGCCAATACAGTGCTAAAGGCAACATCACTGGAGCAAACGTGTCTTTTTCATTTTACTCTGAGAAAAACTTTACTTGTGGTCCAAGTGCAGACCTGGTTTGTGAGAAGGAGACCTGCTATGGCAGTAGACAACTTTCCTACTGAGAGATAAGTACCTTATGTGGACTGTAATGTAAAGTTAGGGCCATCACACTGCCTGAGTGGTTCTCCCAGAGACCTGATTTATTTCGAGGAAGATGCACAGAGAAGACAGGAGGCTAGATCAAACATTATCCTTCTCTTCACCTTCATGCAATTAAGCCCCTAGGACCGGACCCTCAGCTGTCAGTAACTTCAGACAACTGACCACAGTGGCAGGCACTGAGATGACTGTGGGACGCAGATCTGCCTGGCTCTGGTGTGCACTGGCCAGTTGGAGATGCCCCCAGTGCCCAGGTGCACCCCTCCCCCCACCTCTCACCTGATGTTAACACGCAGTCAGTGCACCGGGAGCCATGCAAAGCAGGGAGAGAGCCTTCCTGAAGAGCCTCCAGCTTCTTGTCATAGCAAGGGGCCACGATGACGTGGAAAATCTTCTCTGGAGACAGGTTCTGTGGGAGAGGGGCACCCATGTTCAGGGCTGGTGGAGAGGTGATGACGGCAGCTTATGTTTGGTGCCTGAGGCAGGAGGGATGGGAGACCCCCCTTACTGATGCCCTCCCTGACACTGCATGCGGCACTTCCGTTTTCATTTGTTTGAGACAGAGTCTTCACTCTGTCACCCAGGCTGGAGTACAGTGGTGGGATCTCGGCTCACTGCAACCTCCATCTCCTGGGTTCAAGCGATTCTCCTGCCTCAGCCTCCCGTGTAGCTGGGACTACAGGTGCACGCCGCCATGCTCAGCAAATTTTTTGTACTTTAGTAGAGATGGGGTTTCACTGTGTTGCCCAGGCTGGTCTCGAACTTCTGAGCTCAGGCAATCTGGCCCAAAATGCTAGGATTATAGGCGTGAGCCATCATGCCTGGCTGCATGTGGCACTTTCTTGGGGCTGGGGCTGTTGTGAGTCTGAGGCCAGGCCGTACAGACAAAGTTATTGCAGCCACATCTGGCTCCCATCCCCTCTTCAACTCTACTGAGCACCAGCACCCCATCCGTGTCTGTTTGCTGCCTCCTTTGGGACTGAGTGTGGCCCACCCAAACCATCTGCAAAGCCCCGCAGCCAGTGGAGAACCAGGATGGCTGAGCCCATTTCCTCCTAAACCTGTGCACATGGGGACAAAACACACAAGACGAGGTCCAGCGTGGAGCCACTGCTGGGGGCCTGGGTGTGTATGTGCACTGGCTGCTTCACCTGCAGACTTTCCAGCCCACCCAAGCCACCCCTCTCCTAGGGCCTTGCCACACAGAGCAGGTGCCTATGGCTGGGCCCTAACTGGTAGCAAAGCCAGGAGCTGGCAGTTGCCAAGTGACCCCATGGTGAGGTCTGGGTGGAAAGGCCCCACTCAGGGCAGGGGCAGAGCAAAAGAGAAAACCTGCCCCTGGTTGCAGCCCTGCCAGGCGGTCAGGTGAGGGGCTGCTGGAGGCTGGGTCTCTGCAGCTGCCCCTCACAGCAACTATAGGAGGACCCATAGCTCTAGGTTCCAGCCATGGGAGAGGGCAGGCTGGCAGCATGTAGAAGACCTAGAAATGCATGGATCCCTCCAGGTGGGCAGGGCAAGGGACAGGCATAAAGTCCCATAGCTCATTTTTCAGTCCTGCTAAACTGAACACATATACTCTGACTTCATGTTTATAATTTGCCAAATTGTGACTTTATGGATAGAAAGAAACTAGGTAGAAAGAAAACACTGCCTATTGCTAAAATAACAAGGCTGCCAACTGTGCGTGCCTTTGTAGGTTGACTTCAAATGTCTGAAAGATCCCGACGCTGCCCTCTACTCTGGTTACCACAGTGCCTGGCCATGGCTATTCCCTCGGAGTGGGGGTGTAAAGTCTGACTGAGAAGAGCAGTGTGAGGCGTGCCAGCTGCTGGAGAATAAACCACGGGATGAGGGTCCCTTAGAGGGTGGCCTTGGAGACATCAGGGAGTTCTGGAGAGCCTGGGGGCCGCAGAGGGCTGTGGGAAGGGAGAAGACGATGGACCGAGGCAGGGGACACGCAGGAGCCTCAGGCCAGGACTCACTCCATCAAGTGGAAGACAGCATCATGTGAGGCCACTGCAAAATCTCACGGTAGCGGCTAATAAGTCATGTGCTGTCCATGGTCTGAGGGAAAGGCTAGGGCAGAGGCCAGGTTTAGCTCCCTAAATGACAGCGGCCCTTGGTCTCCAGACACAGGCCACTCCAGGCCTGCTTGGGTGAGGTGTCCGAACAGCAGGCAGCAGCATCTCTGGGCGAGGCCCAGGGCCTCATTCTCAGCAGGGTGGGCAGCATTTCTACTCCACCCAAATGGGCCTAGGAGAACCACCAGATGCCACAGAAAAGATTAAGAAAGAAAGAGATTATAAGAAGAAGAAAGGGAGGAACAGAGATGGACGTTGGTGAGAAATAGCACTGCTCACGTTTCCTGAAGCCACAGCTTCCCTTGTGCTCACCAGGGGGGCTGTGACCACCCTGGACAGATAGGGAAACCTCCCCTTCCTGGGCCTCTGTGCCATGGCCCTCCCTCACTTGCCCTTCCTGCCCTCCAGACAGAGGTCAGCTTACCTGCTGTCTGGCGAAATAATCCTTCACCAAAGAGCCCATGACCTGCTGGGGGGACTTGGCAGTGCAGAGGTGGGCAGTGATGGGGCGACCCAGCACCCGCTCCGCATATCGGACCCAGCCTGGGGAAAGAAGGGATCCACGCTCAGCTCCTTACTGCTTCCTCTGGTCTTCCTGTAACGCACCAGGGAACGCTCAGCTCCTGAGTCCCTGTCGCCCCAAGGTGAAACCAAGACGCCTCTTCCTCAGGCTTTATCAGGAGTTTGTCCTGGACCCACAACCTGTCTTCATGGGACAGGTTGTGGGTCATGGGAACCTGCAGGCCTGGAGGCTACTGGGAAATGGGACTGTCCCTGCAGGGCGGACAGGATAGAGGTAAGAGTCTGAGTAACAGGCCCTCCAAAAAGGTGAAGGGAAACAAGCACTGAAGGGCAGCAGGAACAGTGGCCCAGGCTGCATCATGAGAAATCCCCTGGCCAGCTGCAGAGTCCTCGCAGCCAGGACATGTGGTCACCGCTCAGGGGAGAGCAGCCACATGCTCGCCCAACTTCACTCACCAACTAGAAATTCACAGCCCAACAACTGCATACTTCTGAAAGTATAAGAAATCTATACCCCCCAAGTCATAATAAATAGCAAAATCTGTAGTGTCACTACATGCCTGCACAATTTGAGCACTTCCCTGAGGGCCCCACTGCTCTGGTGGTTTCTAGGGTGAACATAAACCACCACTACAGCTGACCACACAGCAGCAATTCCACTGCAGGAGCCCTGCCTGCTCCTTTCCTGCTGGGGCACAGCCCAGTCAGAGCGCATCAGACTATCATAGAACCTGCTGACCTGGCAACTAATTCTAGGCCCTGACCCCACAGACACTTGCACACCTGTGCACATGAGAGCCATGCTACCTGCCCTCAAACGGGGGTTGGGTAGACACCTGGGTAGACTCCACTCCTGGGGGGGAAGGTCTCCCAGAGGGTGACAGGCAGCTCATGCCCCATAGTCAGACATGTTAATCCCATTAAACAATGAAAGTCTCACCTATAAAAATGTTCTGTGTGCTCAGGGAACACCCACAGAGACACAGAAGCAGCCACTAAGAGAAATGCCCCAGGCCAGGCACGTTGGCTCTTCCCTGTCATCCCAATACTTTGGGAGGCAGGTGGATCACTTGAAGGCAGGAATTTAAGACCAGTCTGGGCAACATGGTGAGACTCTGTCTATACCAAAATTAAAAATCAGCCAGGCGTAGTGGTGCACACCTGTAGTCCCAGCTACTTGGGAGGCTGAGGCAGGAGGATGGCATTGAGCCCAGGAGCTCGAGGCTGCAGTGAGTTATGATTGCATCACTGCTCTCCACCTTGGGTGACAGAGCAAGACTGTATCTTTTTTATTTTTGGAGGCAGAGTCTTGCTCTGTCACCCAGGCTGGAGTGCAGTGACATGATCTCGGCTCACTGTAACCTCTGCCTCCCAGGTTCAAGCAATTCTCCTGTCTCAGCCTCCTGAGTAGCTGGGACTACAGATATGCGCCACCACATCTGGCTAATTCTTGTATTTTTAGTAGAGACAGGGTTTTGCCACGTTGGCCAGGCTGGTCTCGAACTCCTGACCTCAGGTAATCCTCTCTCCTTGGCCTCCCAAAGTGTTGGGATTACAGGCATGAGCCACCGTGCCTGGTCAGTTTTAAAATTTTTTATAATTTAGAAACCACTACTCCAAGGGCATGGGCCTTAGTTCTGAATAGTTTTACATGGCCTCTTCCTTGGTTGGGGGCGAAACTAAGCAAGTGTGGTTGGTGTTGTGAAGCCATGTTGTGTGTAGCATCATGTGATGGTTCCCAAAAGGAGAGCACTCCAGTAAGGCGGCCACAGAGGCAGGCTCAGCACACAAACCAGGTACTCCAAGGTCACGTGGTGCCCAGGCAGCCTCCCAAACCCTGAGGTGTGGAAATTATCCGTTTACACCTGGAAAAACACCCAAAATGCCAGAAGAGCTGAATGTAATACTCACAATCTAGCAAAAGCCTGTATGTGGAGTCAAATGATTTATACTTAAACCTTTGATAGAGAAATCTGTGAATCACTTACATTAAGGCAAACCACATACCTGAAAGACGTCACTAACATCCCCATCCCCATCCCCATCTGGAGCTGAGATCACAGCAGGCTGTGGGTTGCTGGCAAAAGACACAGCTCAGATAACGAGCCAACCAATGCAGCCCACTGAACAGATGGTACATTTCCTTTTTCTATCTTATAAATGGATAGAGAGTTACCTCCAAACTCGAAGTAGCCACGATGTCAATGTTCTATCTTATTAACTCGTAATCCTAATGACTAAAGGTTGACATGTGAAACGCTAGAAAAATTTGAAACCATAGTGGGGGGAGCATAAATTGAGAACTGAAACGTGAACCAAACCCTAAAAATGATACAGCCTATGACTAGCTTAGATAGAGCTCTCCTATCCTCCCACAGGCTTCATGTATTTAGAATAATTTTTAATTAACGTTGTTTGCCAAGATAGCCATTCCTTTCCTTATTCCCTTATGCTTCTTCGAAAATTTCTTAACCCAAACTCTCTATTTTTCCAGAATTGAAAAGCATGTCATGAATCTTTTCTATAACTCAGGCATCCTAAAACTAGTTAGAGTGGTTTAAACAGTGCTCCCTGAGAGTATCTGAATACCAATGTAAAGAATTTTCTTATTCTGTATTTTTTTTTAAGCTGGCAAAAGATATATGAATGTCTGCTGTGTTAGTCTATAATTATTTGTACATCTGAGACATGTCATACTTTCAAGAGAAAACAGATTTTCTTAAGAGACAGTACCTCAGTCTTTTGCCTAGGCTAGAATACAATGGAGAATCATAGCTCACTGCAGTCTCGAACTCCTTGGCTCAAACAATCCACTCACCTCAGCCTAGGATTCATAGTAGCTAGGATTATAGGTACGTGCCACCATCCCTGGCTTTTTGTTTTTTGCAGACACAGGTCTATGATGACAAGGCTGGTCACAGACTCCTAGGCTCAAGCAATGCTCCCGTATCAGCCTCCTAAATTGTTGAGATTACATCTGTGAACCACCATGCCTGGCCTGTTTTTCCTTTTCCTTTTAGAAGATTTTTATTTTAAAAATTAGAGGACAGGTGCGGTGGCTCACGTCTGTAATCCCAGCACTTTGGGAGGCCAAGAATTCAAGACCAGCCTGGCCAACATGGCAAAACCCCATCTCTACTAAAAAAACAAAAATTAGCTAGGCATGGCGGTGCTAGCCTGTAAGCCCAGCTACAGGAGGCTGAGGCATGAGAATCGCTTGAACCCAGGAGGTGGAGGCTGCAATGAGCCAAGATCACACAACTGCACTCTAGTCTGGGCAACAGAGCGAGTCTGTCTCCAGAAAAAAACCACAGAGACAGGGTTTCACCATGTTGGCCAGGCCGGTCTCAAACTCCTGGGCTCAAGAGATCTGCCTGGGCTGGGCATAATGGTTCAAGCATGTAATCCCAGCACTTTGGGAGGCTGAGGCAGGCGGATCATCCAAGGTCAGGAGTTTAAGACCAGCCCAGCCAACATGGTGAAGCCCCATCTCCACTAAAAACATAAAAATTAGCTGGGTGCAGTGGCGCGCGCCTGTAATTCCAACTACTCGGGAGGCTCAGACAAGAGAATCTCTTGAACCCCGGAGGTGGAAGTTGCGGTGAGCTGAGATTGTGCCACTGCACTCCAGCTTGGGCAACAAGAGCCAAACTCTGTTTCTAAATAAATAAATATATATATATTAAAAATAAATAAATAGGCTGGGCACAGTGGCTCAGCCCGTAATCCTAGCATTTTGGGAGGCCAAAGTGGGCAGATCACGAGGTCAAGAGATCAAGACCATCTTGGCCAACATGTGAAACCTCATCTCTACTAAAACTACAAAAATTAGCTGGGCGTGGTAGTGCGTGCCTGTAATCCCAGCTACTTGGGAGGCTGAGGCAGAAGAATTGCTTGAACCCGGGAGGCGGAGGTTGCAGTGAGCCATTATCGTGCCACTGCACTCCAGCCTGGGCAACAAGAGCAAAACTCTGTCTCAAAAAATAAATTAATTAATTAACTGGCCTTTCCAGTGTGGCACCTCTGATGAAAAAATAAATGAATTGGCTGTCCCAAAACATTAAATACCCTCTAGGAATCAGGCCAAGCTCTTCCCTCCTGGTCTACAAGGCTGGGTAGGATGGGTGTGTCTGCTTCCAGCCTCATCCAGTGACTGCAGACTCTTGTGAAACCGCACCTCAGGCCAACAGAATGGGATCCAGGGGCTCACCAGGACAGGCAGAGGTCAGCATGGGCAGGGTGCGCTCCTCCTCACTGTGCTGGCGATAGCGACGCACGAATTCTTTTTGACTCTCCAGGATACTAAAATCTGCGGCTATTGTCGTATCAAATACATAGTGCACCCCTGCAGGAGAGAGGAGCATACTTAGCTTAAATCACGTACTATCAGATCTACTTTTAGCCTTCCTCGTTTTTTGTTGCTGTTTTTTGAGACAGAGTCTTGCTCTGTCACCCAGGCTGCAGTGGAGTGCCACAATCTCAGCTCACTGCAGCCTCTGCCTCCCTGGTTCAAGTAATCCTACACCTCAGCCTCCCTAGTAATCAGGATTACAGGTGCCTGCCATCATGCCCGGCCAATTTTTGTATTTTTTAGTAGAGATGGGGTTTCACCACGTTGGCCAGGTTGGTCTTCAACTGTAGGCCTCAAGTGATCCACCTGCCCTGACCTCCTGGAGTGCTGGAATTTAGGTGTGAGCCACTGCGTCTACCCAATACTTCCTCATTCCTGCTTTCTCATGTTTAAGAGACAAACTTGAAGCACAGATTCTACAGGCATCTCTCCTAAGATAATAAAATCAGTCTCGGTTCTTTTCTATTCCAAATGGCGTAAGTTCAAGACTGTGTGCCTTACCTTTTATTTTGTAAACAATGAGTGTGTATCATTTTTCACAATTAAATATGTATGTTCTCTCTTGCGTTTCTTCTCTTTCTACATCTGTATTTTAAAACACCTCACGGTACTCCATATATAAATTAGTGGACTATTATAACGTACCCACAGCATTCCCTTCTAATTCACAGGCAAATTAAATTTCAGTCTGTGATAGTTCTTGGTATGTTTAAAAGTAGAATGCGGCTGGGTGCAGTGGCTCACGCTTGTAATCCAAGCACTTTGGAGGCCAAGGCAGGCGCATCATCTGAGGTCGAGAGTTCAAGACCAGCCTGACCAACATAGTGAAACCCCGTCTTTTAAAAAAAAAAAAAAAAGTAGAATGTATAGTAAAAGTACAGTAAAATGGTTGACCATACCTTTATAATGGTTTTAATTTTTATACTTTCTTTTTTTTTTTTTTTTTTGAGACAGAGTCTTGCTCTGCCACCCAGGCTGGAGTGCAGTGATGTAATCTCGGCTCACTGCAACCTCTGCTTCCCAGGTTCGAGCAATTATTGTGTCTCAGCCACCAGAGTAGCTGGGATTACACATGTGCACCACCATGCCCAACTAATTTTTGTACTTTTAGTAGAGACGAGTTATCACCATGTTGGCCAGGCTGGTCTTGAACTCCTGACCTCAGGTGATCTGCCCACCTCAGCCCCCCAAAGTGCTGGGATTACAGGCATGAGCCACTGCAATTGGCCTCTACTGATATATAGATATATATTTTTTGGAGACAAGAATTTCACTCTTGTTGCCCAGGCTGGAGTGCAATGGTGTGATCTTACTGTAACCTCCGCCTCCTGGCTTCAAGTGATTCTCCTGCCTCAGCCTCCCAAGTAGATGTACATGACCCTGTCTGGCTAATCATGCTTTTTTTTTTTTTTTTTTTTTTTTTTAGCAGAGATGAGGTTTCAAGATATTGGTCAGACTGGTCTCAAACTTCTGACCTTAAGTGACCCACCCACCTCAGCCTCCCAAAATGCTGCAATTACAGGAATGAGCCACAACACCCAGTCATAATTTTTAAGTAGCTATCTTTTTCATAGTGTCAGTAAATAAGTCTAAAACAAAATGTACTTTCAATAATTATAATACAATAACTAACTTTAAATTCTATAGCTGGTATAAATCATAAAAGCAGTCAGTTATCTTTTTTATTCTTTTCGAGGTCTTGTTTCTTTTTGATTTTTTCAATTTAATTTAATTTTATTTCTTTTTTGAGATGGAGTCTTGCTCTGTCACCTAGGCTACAGTGTAGTGGCGTGATCTCGGCTCACTGCAACCTCTGCCTCCCAGGACCAAGTGATTGTCCTTCCTTAGCCTCCCGAGTAGCTGGGATTACAGGTGCCTGCCACCACACCCAGTTCCATTTCCATATTTTTAGTAGAGATGGGGTTTTGCCACATTGGGCCAGGCTGGTCTGAAAACTCCTGACCTCAGGTGATCCGGCCATCTCAGCTTCCCAAAGTGCTGGGATTACAGGCGTTAGCCACCGTGCCTGGCCTAATTTTTCAATTTTAAATTTATTTGTTTCTCCCCCTCCCCAGGTAACAAAGCTGAGAGACAAAGCAACTAGTTACAAGAAATATTATAAATTTTAAGGCCGGGCATGGTGGCTCACTCCTGTAATCCCAACACTTTGGAAGGCTGAGGTGGGCAGATCACTTGAGGTCAAGAGTTTGAGACCAGCCAGGCCAACATGGTGAAACCCCATCTCTACTAAAAATACAAAAATTAGCTGGGCGTGGTGGCACCCACCTGTAATCTCAGCTACTCAGGAGGCTGAGGCAGGAGAATTGCTTGAACCTGGGAAGCAGAGGTTGGAGTGAGCTGAGATCGTGTCACTGCATTCCAGCCTGGGCAACAGAGGAGGACTCCAACTCAAAATAAAAAAAAGAAAAAAAAATGATAAATTTTAAAATATTACCTTAAGAAATCAACTTTATGTGGATACATTTTATTGGTATATAATATTCCATTACGTAATTTTTACACTCTATCCCCAAATAAGGGTTTTCACCATAAGAAAATGTAGCAAGTGACAACTTTGATCTTGAGTAAAACTAACAGAACCCGGGCTTTATGATTACAAGCATGAAGGAGCGACCTAATGCGTGTGCACCCGTCGCTGTAGCTGGGTTTTGGCTGCAGCCCATTATGTGCTAGATGACCAGGCCCTGAGAGAGCCCAGGCACCTAGGGCACAGGGAACATCGGGAACCCCAGGCTGCTACTCGGACTTCAAGCCTGTCCTGATGATCCTTATTCCAAATACCATTTTATTTCAGCAGTAATCTCTAATATATTTACATCTGTGTACTCATTTAGCAGAGATGAGATTGAGCTATGTTGTCCAGGCTGGTCTCAAGCAATCTTCTGCCCCTGGCCTTCCAAAGTGCTGGGATTACAGGCATAAGCCACCACACCTGACCAGTATTTACAATTTTTAAAAGCAGCTGTAGAATAATAAAAACTCTCATTTGGCAACTCACTCAAGTTTTCCTTTTCTGAACTTGCACATTGACCATCCTTCTGTGAGGATGCTCAAGGCTGTAAGAGCCCCACTAAAGAGCAAATGGAGGGACGAAATTCCAGTTTGACCAAAGCAGAAGACACAGAAGCATGATCCATCAACATTTCAGGCAGTATTATTCCAGTGTTGATGTCTGAGTTCTTTGATTGTATTCCTAAATTTCTACCTTTCATTCCTCACGTAAAGAACACAAGCCCATTCCTTTTCTGCTCTGCTCTTCAGAGAGCTTCTTGGGAAACCAGACATTAATCATTTCAGACGTGGTTGTTTATCAAATACACCCCCTCTGGGGGTAAGGGGTGACTTGAAGGTTGCTGGGGCAGTGTGGGATCTCCCAGTGTCCTTGTTCGCGCTGTCAGAAAGTGGTCACTTTTGGCTCCCATAGGGGTCAGCTCCCATTGTGTAACAAAACACTCATCTGCACAGCAAAGGAGAAAAGTGACACTCACCTACCATCGATCAGAGGCTGGGTTGGAAACACGAGACAAGATCTTTTTACCTTCCAAGAGACTCTTGTGGAAGCTGCTTATCTACCCTGCGCCCTTGAAAACTGAACTTTAGAGATTAAAAGGGAGCTTATTAACTCAAATTATAAACTCCCAATTTATGAAAAGATGACTCACCAAGACTTTTGAGGAAACCACAGAGTCTTCTGGATGCCTCAGTTACACTGAGGTTGAATTTAGCAGCAAAATAAGGCAAAGACTGAGGACACACAGACACTACCAGCACTTTGTGCTTTGAGGTATCACATTTCTAGAAGAAGAAATAGAGAATGTCAGGTATCTGCTGATTACGCAAGGGGTAAAAATGACACATCTTAATGAGAAATTCAGAACAAACAATGTAATAGATGGTCTACACAAAGACTAATAAACTAGACAAACACTGGCAAACATATTAAGGAAAAAGGAAAAAAGAAATCAGGATTATGGTGAGGTTTGGGCTTCTGGTAAATAATTTTTTAAAAGTCAGGATTTAGAAAATGAAACATGAGCTGGATATGGTGGTGCACGCCTATAGTTCCAGCTACGCAGGAGGCTGAGGCAGGAGGATTGCTTGAGGCCAAGAGTTCAAGACTGCAGAGCACTGTAATCACACTTAGGAATAGTTACTGCACTCCGGCCTGCGTGACAGAGTGATACTGTCTTAAAAGAGACATAACTACAGATCTAAGAGACTTTGTCAAATTTTTTTTTTTTGAGACAGAGTCTTGCTCTGTCACCCAGGCTGGAGTGCGGTGCTGCAATCTCGGCTTACTGCAACCTCCACCTCCCCGGTTCAAGTGTTTTTCCTGCCTCAGCCTCCCAAGTAGCCGGGATTACAGGCACATGCCACCATGCCCAGGTAATTTTTTGTATTTTGAGTAAAGACAAGGTTTCCTTGTGTTTGCCAGGATGGTCTTAATCTCCTGACCTCGTGATCCACCCACCTTGGCCTCTGGGATTCCAGGCATAAGCCACCGCTCCTGGCTGAGACTCTGTCAATTTTAAGAACAATGTTAGGCTAGACGAGGTGGCTCATGCCTGTAATCCCAGAACTTTGGGAGGCCAAGGTGGGCGGATCACCTGAGGTCAGGAATTCAAGACCACCTTGGCCAACATGGTGAAAACCCATCTCTACTAAAAATATAAAAATCAGCCAGGTGTGCTAGCACGTGCCTGTAATCCCAACTAGAAAGGCTGAGGCAAAATAATCACTTGAACTTGTAAGGTAGAGGTTGCAGAGAGCTGAGATTATGCCACTGCACTCCAGCCTGGGTGACAGAGCGAGACTCTGTCTCAAAAAAAAAAAAAAAAAAAGAAAAAAAATCATCAGGCCTAAGACATTTTGTGAATAAGCCACATACAAACTGTTCTAAAAAAACCCAAAAATACTGCACAGGGCTGGGCGGCAGTGGCTCACGCCTCTAATCCCAGCACTTTGGGAGGCCAAGACGGGCGGATCACCTGAGGTCAGGAGTTCGACCCCAGCCTGACCAACATGGAGAAACCCCATTTCTACTAAAAATACAAAAAATTAGCTGGGCGTGGTGGTGCATGCCTGTAATCCCAGCTACTCAGGAGGCTGAGGCAGGAGAATCGCTTGAACCCAGGAGGCAGAAGTTGTGGTGAGCTGAGATCACGCCATTGTGCTCTAGCCTAAGCAAAAAGAGCAAAACTCTGTCTCAAAAAAAAAAAATCCTTAAACCAAAACTAGACGTTGGCAGCGCAGAAGACAGATTAAGATAAAAAGAGTTGGCTAGGCACAGTGGCTCACGCCTGTAATCCCAGCACTTTGGAGGCCAAGACAGGTAGATCACCTGAGGTCGAGAGTTCGAGACCAGCCTGACCAACATGAAGAAACTCTGTCTTTACTAACAATACAAAAAAATTAGCCAGACGTGGTAGCGCATGCCTGTAATCCCAGCTTGAACCTGGAAGGCGGAGGTTGCAGTGAGCTGAGATCGTGCCATTACACTCCAGCCTGGGCAACAAGAGCAAAACTCCATCTAAAAAAAAAAAAAAGAAAGTCAAGGGCCGGGCGCAGTGGCTCACACCTATAATCCTACCACTTTGGGAGGCCGAGGTAAGCGGATTGCCTAAGGTCAGAAGCTCAAGACAAGCCTGGCCAACATGGAGAAACCCTGTGTCTACTAAAAATACAAAAACTAGCTGGATGTGGTGGTGCGTGCCTGAAATCCCAGCTACTCAGGACGCTGAGGTAGGAGACTTGCTTGAATCTGGGAAGGGGAGGCTGCAGTGAGCCGAGATTGCCCCACTGCATTCAAGCCTGGGCGACAGTGTGAGACTCCACCTCAAAAAAAAAAAAAAAAAAAGTCAAGAAATAGACATGCAGCAGGAAGATGGGGCGGAAGTAATATGGTGGGGGGGCCAGGTGCGTGGCTCATGCCTATAATCCCAGTACTTTGGGAGGCCAAGGTGGATGGATCACTTGAGGCCAGGAATTCAAGACTAGCCTGGCCAACACATGGTGAAGGCCGAAAAAAGGAAAGAAATGGATGCACATCTATCGACATATTAGAGAGGTGAGATATTTCAGGTAAATGCGGAAAGAACAGAAGATGCTGGAACAATTGGACTTTTTCAAATACAAAAGAATGTATCTGGCCGGACATAGTAGCTAATGCCTGTAATCTCAGCACTTTGGAGGCCAAGGTGGGCAGATTGGGAAAAACTGAATTTGATATTGAATGTGACCAGAGTGGCTGCACGTTGCTATTTGCCCGTATCACTAAGACGAGTATAAAGTGACAGACACTTTCAAGGGTGTTTTGGCAAAAACCGCTGACACCACAGAATTAAGTCTCTAGCATTCTTCAAAGCTCTATCATAATTAAGTCTGTTCAACATAACAAAATGGCTGAAGCCATTCTGTTCTCTGAAAGACCAACGGTGAACAGGTGGGGACGAGTGTGCATGGTTAACCTGGCTGATGGCTGAGGGGCATCTCCTGGTTCAGACCATCCTAACCAGGCAGCCTGCTGTTTGCTAATGGGCTCCCATGCAACTGCATATAAGTCAGAGTACACCCAGACAGGACTAATGCTGACAACCCAAAGGACACGTTTCTATCTGCAATTGTGATCTAGGATTACAAGTGTCACGAGCGATGGCCAACACCTGTAATCCTAACACCTTGGCTGAGGCAGGAGGATTGCTTGAGCACAGGAGTTCAAGACTGGGCAACATGGCAAAACTCCATCTCTACAAATAATACAAAAATTAGGCAGTTGTGCTGGCATGCATCTGTAGTCCCAGCTGCTCTGGAGGCTATAGGAGCCTCTAGAGGTGGGAGGATCACCTGAGCCCTCCCATTGAGTCGAAATGGCGTCACTGCACTCCAGCCTGGGTGAGACCCTGTCTCAAAAAGAAAAATAAGGCCGGGTGCGGTGACTTACGCTTGTAATCCCAGCACTTTGGGAGGCCGAGGCAGGCGGATCACAAGGTCAAGAGATCAAGACCACACTGGCCAACATGGTGAAACCTCACCTTTACTAAAAATACAAAAATTAGCTGGGCATGGTGGCACGTGCCTGTAGGCCCAGCTACTCGAGAGGCAAGGCAGGAGAATTGTTTGAACCTGGGAGGTGGAGGTTGCAGTGAGCCAAGATCACAGTATTGCACTCCAGCCTGGCAATAGGAAACAAAATTTAGCGTCTCAAAAAACAAACAAAATTAAAAAATTAAAAAAAAAAATTGTGATCTACATGAGGTCAAGAGACTGAGACCAGCCTGGCCAACATAGTGAAACCCCGTCTCTACTAAAAATACAAAAATTAGCTGGGCGTGGAGGCCATGCTTTGTAGTCCCAGCTACTTGGGAGGCTAAGGCAGGAGAATTGCTTGAACCTGGAGGCAAAGGTTACAGTGAGCCAAGATTGCGCCATTGCACTCCAGCCTGGTGACAGAGTAAGACTATGTCTCAAAAAAAAAAAAAAAATTGTAATCTAACTGATGCTGGATGTCTTGTCCAGAAGATGCCATGAGGGTGAGTGGTAAACGCTGAGAAGGCTGCTTGGCTGGCCCCTCTTCCATGACACTTGCACCAGTTAGCGTTTGTCAAGGCCCCCACCTTGCTGTAGCATACTACCTACTGTGAATGGGCCCATACTCCCTGGGCAAAGTAGGATGCCGATGCTTCCTGGGAGGTTAGAGCATGTAAAGCAGGAAGTGCTTTTTAGCGTCATCTGCCTTTGTCTCCTTCTTTCTTTTTCACCTGTGATATGGTTTGGCTCAGTGTCCCCATCCAAATCGCATGTGAAACTGAAGGCTCAGCCTGGCGGGAGGTGACTGGGGGCGAATCTCCCCCTTGCTCTTCTCATGACAGCGAGGGAGTCCTCACAAGATCTGGTTGTTTGCAAGTGTACAGTACCTCCCCCTTCACTTGCTCTCTCCTGCTGCCATGTGAAGACATGCTTGCTTCCCCTTCACCCTTCTGCCATGATTGTTAAGTTTCCTGAGGCCTCCCCAGCCATGTTTCCTGTAGAGCCTATGGAACTGGGAGTCCATTAACTCTCTCTGCTTTATAAATTACCCAGTGCCAGGTACTTCTTCATAGCAGTGCAAGAATGGACTAATACAACCTGCCTCACGGAACGACAAGCGGAGCCTCCAGTTCTGTGTAGAGGTCTGCTGGGATGAGCCAAGAAGGAGCTTTGGGAATTCATACTTCCTTGGAGTGTCTCTGCCTTGTCTCAAGCTGATAGGTTTATTAGAACATAAGCCCCGTCTCCGAAAACATGCTGCAGAGGCAGAACAGCATCAATTCCAGCTCTGTGCTGCTTGCATGATCTCCATCACCCGTGTTACCTGACTTCACCAGGCAGAGGCCCCACTTAAGCCAGAGGAGCCTGAGGGGTGGTGCCAGCCCCCGCCACTGCCTGAGCATTGTTAAGGGAGCATGAAGGCTGGGTGTGGTGGCTCAAGCCTGTAATCCCAGTATTTGGGGGGCCAAGGCGGGTGGATCACCTGAGGTGAGGAGTTCAAGACCAGCCTGACCAACAAGGAGAAACCCCTTCTCTACTAAAAATACAAAATTAGCTGGGCATGGTGGCACATGCCTGTAATCCTAGCTACTCAGGAGTCTGAGGCAGGAGAATCCCTTGAACCCAGGAGGCAGAGGTTGCGGTTAGCCAAGATCACACCATTACACTCCAGCCTGGACAACAAGAGTAAAACTCAGTCTCAAAAAAAAAGGGAGGGAGCATGAAATCGATGGAGAGGTTTGGCAGAAGGTCAAAGAGAGACGTTAGCAACACAGTGAAAAGGCTGAGATGTGCATCCGATGTCCTCGCAGAGGCTTCTGTGCGGGAAGCCAGGCCTCATCTCGACCTCCTCCAGGTCGGCTCCCCAGCATCAGCAAATGCCCTGAATGCCTTACCTTATTAAGGTTCAGAACGCGGAAGAAGTCCTTGGCATTTTGCTGGGAAAGTTGAACTCCTTCCTCTGCAGTCACACAGCTGTCACATGCCAGGCAGTCACTCAAAAATATCTTGGCATCAGCCAACTTGTGGAATTCTCCCTTCTATGAAAGAAAGATGTTTTTGTGTGATTATTCAACAAATGCTCTTGAATGTGCTTCTTTAGAGAGGGTAAACATCCATATACAGAATTCACAGTAAAAACACGAGACAATACCAACGGCCAGGCCTGGTGCTCAAGGGGCTGGAAGCAGGACAGTCTCTGCCACTGAGCAACTCAAGGTGGTGGAGGAGCACAGGGCACACGGCCCAGCCCATGACACTAGGGAGCCATGCAGATGACAAGGGTGGAACCTGGTCCTAGCACTGTCATGAGGTAGGAAGTAAATGACACTTCTGTGTTCTGGAAGCTGACCCCACTGGCCCTTCCCTCCTCCTAGACCCCTTCTTCCTTGGTGCCTGTGATCCAGCCTGTGACCACTCCTCTAACTTACCATCCAACGGCTCCCTGGCCTCTCCCTTGAGGCTAAGAATTTATACAACTCAGTGCTGGCTCTGGGTTTGCACTTGGACATGTAACAAGATGCTCATCCTCACCTGGATGCAGAGTCACTCTTTGATGCTGTCCACCCTCTCCTTCTTCCTGACTGGCCCCTGTGCCCCCCGCCATCTGCTAAAACATAAACCACACCTCTGCTCAGACAGCTACCCCTCACACAGAGGGCCTGAGCACAGCCAGAGGCTCCTGTCTGCCTGGGTCCCATCATAGCCCCCTTGGGCTGCACACGTCCAGCCTCACTGGCCCTTGCTGGTCTCGCTATCCCTCAGCATGAAGCGCTCCATGAGAGCCCGGGCCCACCCTGGGGGCCTCCAGCAGAGAGGATAGCGCCACCCCCTCACCCATCTCTTCCCTCCCCACCCATCTGTTTTTATGTAGCTGACTGCTAGCAGCTGTCTGTCTCTACTTGCTACAATGTAAGCTCATGAGAGTTCTTCGAACACTGTCTTGTTTTCTTGCTACCCAGCACCTCCAAGAGGTACTGTACACAGAAAGTGCTCAACAAGTAACTGGTGAATGCACATATGAATACTCTGAAGCTTACTGGAGTAATGTTAATAAATTACAGAAGCTCCTCAGGTTAGTCCATGCATTTGTTTCTTTAAAACATGATTTGACAGGAGACAGCTGTGGATGTGCCCCTTCCTTCCATAGCATGCTATGAACAGCAGCTCAGGTGTCACCTCTGCCTCCTGCCTACGCATGACCCCAAGTCCTTGTGAAGCCTACTCACCCTGGGATCTCATTCTGCTGCAGATGGACACTCAGGAGGTCCGCATGAGGCTCAACAGTTTGTGCTTCTAACAAGCTCCAAGTGGGTCGAAGCAATTGCCCCACTCTAAGCGTCTGGTGCCTGTAGCTGCATGAATTCTGCCTCCATAGCCCATCCCCATCAAGGTGACCATGACCAAACTGTACCCCTCACCCAGCAGTGCCTCCTCCCTGCCTTGCCACCAGACGTGCTGTGTATACCCCAGTGCTTCCAGATAAGTTTTCAAGGTCCAGGTCTGATTCCCACCTCACTCCTCACGTTCTTTCTTCTTACTCCTCCTGCCTTCCACATTGGTGCATTCTGCAGAAGCCTGCTCCCTTTTATCAGGCCCGCTGGCCTCACTCTGCCCAGGGCAGCCCGGCCACCTGCACATCCAACAGTGTTCTCCTCTCCAAACCCCAGATACACACTGTGGAGCTCAAACTGCACCTCCTTCCCTGCACTATTTCCTCCTGTCTCTCTACCCCTCTGGCAGACTTGCCCAGGCCCACCACCTCACCAAGGCTCTCAAAGCTGCCACCAAGTGGCTTCCTGCAATTCTTCCCCTCCTCCACCCAGTTTAAGTCAGTTGCTTCCATCACCTGCTCTAAAACAAACACCTGTGTCATCCCCACACACAGTCTCCACAGCTCTGCACTGTCACTGACCTGGCCAAGGGTAGCCACTGTCCCTCCCCAGAGCACATCTGTCCACACCCTCCTCTTGCCTGGAGTGCCAGTACCCTCCCCTACACTGCCACCCTGAATTCTGACCACCCTTCAGGGTCCACTCCATTAACTCCAACCCAACTCCTCTCACCCTAATTGTGTCTATCACTGATCTGGCAGGGTGCCCGCTTAGGCTGTGTACATGCATTATCTCATCCTCACCACAGTCCTGGGAGGGAAGTAACCCTACTCCCCATGCCTCTGATAAGGAAATGAGGCTCACAGGGGTTAGATATCTGTCCAAGATGACACAACCAGAGGGCAGGTGTGGGAGGCCCTGGGTCCAGCCACTCAGGTGCACTGGCCCCACCTGGCTCCAGGGCTCCAGCGCACCCTATCTCTCTTCTGCCTGTGGCCAGCTCTTTGGGTGCTTGTCTCAAGCCCTGCTGTTCCCTAAGCCCCACAGTCCCCACAGCACAGCACTAGCACACAGGGCAACCGGAAGAACACCTGTCAGATTAAACACAGCAAAACTACTAAACTTAAGGAGAAAATATGCTTCTGACATATTGCCAACTCTCCATTAATAAATTGGTACTAGTCCTTTCTAAGAGTAGAGTGACCTTAGCCTCTTCCAACACCCTTCACTCAGTAAAACAGGGATAATGGCAGGACTTCCGTGTAATGCTTCTTCTGGGCATGAAATGAGACTGCATGTAAAATCATATATATTTTTTTTGAGACGGAGTTTTGCTCTTGTTGCCCAGGCTGGAGTGCAATGGCATGATCTTGGCTCACCGCAACTTCTGTCTCCTGGATTCAAGTGATCCTCCTGCCTCAGCCTCCCGAGTAGCTGGGATTACAGGCATGCGCCACCATGCCTAATTTTTTTTTTCTTGAGACAGAGTCTTGCTCTGTCACCCAAGCTGAAGTGGCGCAATCTCAGCTCACTGCAACTTCGGCCTCCCAGGTTCAAGCAATTCTCTGCCTCAGCCTCTCAAGTAGTTGGGATTGCAGGCACTTGCCACCACGCCTGGCTAATTTTTTACATTTTTAGTAGAGATAAGGTTTTACCATCTTGCCCAGGCTAGTCTTAAATTCCTGACCTTGTGATCCACCTGCCTCGGCCTCCCAAAGTGCTGGGATTACAGGTGTGAGCCATCAGACCCAGCCTAATTTTGTATTTCTAGTAGAGACAGGGTGTATCCATGTTGGTCAGGCCAGTCTCAAACTCCTGATCTCAGGTGATTCGCCTGCCTCGGCCACCCAAAGTGCTGGGATTACAGGTGTGAGCCACCGTGCCTGGCCATAAAATCACATTCTTGAGAGCCAGGCTCAGAGTACGTATCCAATAAACAGAAACCATCACTACTAGCTAAGGAGAATTTAAAAACAAGAACTGAGTTAGAATAGAAAAGAGGCCGGGTGCAGTGGCTCACACTTGTTAAACCCAGCAATTTCTAATTTTGTATCAATTAGTAGAGATGGGGTTTCACCATGTTGGTCAGGCTAATTAATACAAAAAATTAGCCAGGAATGGTGGTTCGCGCCTGTAATGCCAGCTACTTGGGAGGCTGAGGCAGGAGACTTGCTTTAACCTGGGAGGCGGAGGTTGTAGTCAGGTGAGATCATACCATTGCACTCCAGCCTGGGCAACAAGAGTAAGACTTCATCTCAAAAAAAAGTAAAATCATTAGAAAAATTAACTACAGAATCATGATATTTGAGTTGTTTTATAAATTACCCATCTCAACACCCATTTTATAAAACACAATTTCCTATTTTAAAAAATCAGCTAGGACTGGATGTAGTAGCTCATGCCTATAACCCCAGCACTTCAGGAGGCTGAGGCAGGAGGATCATTTGAGCCCAGGAGTTCAAGACCAGCCTGGGCAACACTGTGGAACTCCATCTCTACCAAAAAATAAAAATAAATTAGCTGGGCATGTTGGTGCATACCTGTAGTCCCAGCTACTAGGGAGGCTGAGGCAGGAGGATCACTTGAGCCTGGGAGGTTGAGGCTGCAGTGAGCCATACAGTGAGCCACTGCACTCCAGCCTGGGTAACAATGAGACCCTATCTCAAAAGGGGGTTAAAAAAAAAAAGAAGAAAAGAAATTCAATGTTACACCACATTTTTTTGTTCCTAATGCAGTGTACTTTGGTGTAGCGTGCTCTGACAAGACAGGCCTTGTGCCACCAACTGACTGTCTTGCACATGTAGTTATTAGCCTCTTCAAGTTTTATTTCAGTCTTTTTTTCTTTTTCTGAGACAGTCTCACTCTGTCACCCAGGCTGAAGTATAGAGGCATGTGATCTCAGCTCACTGCCACCTCCGCCTCCCAGGTTCAAACAATTCTCCTGCCTCAGCCTCCTGAGTAGCTGGGATTACAGGCATGCACCACCACACCCGGATAATTTTTTATTTTTAGTAGAGATGGGGTTTCGCCATGTTGGCCAGGCTGGTCTCGAATTCCTGACCTTAAGTGATCCACACGCCTCGGCCTCTGAAAGGGCTGGGATTACAGACATGAGCCACCACACCAGCCATACTTCAGTCTTCTTTAAAGCAGTGATGTAAATGGTGTTGTGAGTCCCCAAAGAGAAAAACAGTAGTAACAATTTACTCTGGGCTGATACAAAACTGAAAAATGTACTTGCCTCTCCATTTTCCTGGGCTGGACTCAGTGCATCAGCTGACAGATTCTCTTGGTCATCAGTTTTTGTTTTCTTACTGCATTCCTTAAAAAACCAAAGAAACATTATTAACGAACTTTTAATTCATCTCCATTAAGAAAATGTGCACACACTGGCCAGTAGCAGTGGCTCACGCCTGTAATCCCAATGCTTTGGGAGGCCAAGGCGGGCGGATCACCAGGTCGGGATATGGAAACCATCCTGGCTAACACGGTGAAACTGTCTCTACTAAAAATACAAAAAATTAGCTTGGTGTGGTGGCACGTGCTTGAATTCCCAGCTACTCCGGAGGCTGAGGCAGGAGAATCGCTTGAACCAGGGAGGTGGAGGTTACAGTGAGCCAGGATCGTGCTACTGCACTCCAGCCTGGGTGACAGAGGGAGACTCTGGCTCAAAAAAAAAAGAATTAAAGAAAATGTGCACCATCTGACCAATTAAGCTCATCATGTATTTCTATCCTTTTTTTTTTTTTAGTTTTAATTCTTGTTTATTTATTTTGAGACGGAGTCTCACTCTCATCCAGGCTGGAGTGCAGGGACGAGATCTCGACTCACAGCAACCTCTGCCTCCTGGGTTCAAGCGATTCTCCTGCTTCAGCCGCTGGAGTAGCTGGGACTCCAGGCGCCCACACCACGCCCGGCTAATTTTTGTATTTTTAGTAGAGACGGGGTTTCGCCATGTTGGCCAGGCCGGTCTCCAACTCCTGACCACAGGTGATCCGCTCGCCTCAGCCTCCCGAAGGGCTGGCATCGCAGTGTGGAGCCATCGCGCCAGCCTTTGATCCTTCCCACTGAAACAAAAGCGCAGGTACAAGGACAGACACACATCTCTGTTGTTTGCGATAATAAAACCCAGCAGCAACAGTGGCCTTCCCCACGGGTTAATCTGCCTGGACGCAGAGGTGCCGTGAACGCGACGCGGCTGACACAAGGGATGAACACGCAGCGCAGGGGAGAAGAGCCAGCCCCAGCGCAGCATCCCAGGAGCCCATGTCTGTCATAACGGCGACAAAATCCCCCCGCGTGGGCTGTGCGGCTGTGGCCACGGCCGGGAGACCCGCGCCGAAGGCGCCGCTCAGCAGCCGCCACCCGCTTCTGCCCGGGCACCGGCTGCTGTGGGACCCTCAGCGGGGCAGGTTTGAAAACGCCTAAAAACCCCTCGAAACGCTCTGATCCCTCCTGCCGTGGCCGCTGTTACTCGGACTGTGCTGAGCGGCACGAGAGGCTGGGCCTCCGTTCGTTTCCGCGCCTTACGGCGTGGGACAGACAAGTTCAGGGGGAACCGCGAAGACCGAGCCCGCCCTGCAGAGCACAGCTGACCCCGCGCCGGCCGCCTCCACGCCGAGGGGGCCCGGGGTGCCAAGGCCGGGGCGCCTGGGAGAGCCCCGAGCGAGCGAGCGGCGGTCCCGGGCCGCCAACCCCGGCCGCCCGGAGCCCCACAGGACAGGGACCAGACGCGAGCCTCCTTGGCCGCTCACCTTGCGCGTGCAGTGCTCACACTTCATCTGGAGCGCGGCGGGCGGGAGGCCGGGCGCCTCAACCTGAGGGAAGCACGGGAGACTCGGACACCGCAGCCAGCCGCCCGCGGCCCTTTGTTGTCCTCCCCCAGCGCGTCCTCACCCCCAACGGCTGCGCTCGGCCAATGAGAGCACCGGGAGAGGACAGGCCGCACCCCTGGGCCAATAGGAGTGCGCAAAGGGCAGCGCGGCCCCCCCCCCATCCCCACGGGTTTGTCTAGGCCAATGACAGTGTCTGGAAGGGGCGGGCTAGGCTCCAGAGCCAATCGGAGTGCGCGGGGCGGAGCGCAGCCGCATCCAGCGCCGCGGGACCCGGGTCCTTGCTGGTTTTCACTTCTCGCAGGTCCTGGGGCGGCGGCTAAGCGGCGTTCACCAGGGAGTGGGTGAACGCGCGGAGTGTCCCGAGGCCAAGCTGGGGCCGTTCCAGTGTGCTTGGTCCGGCGATCACAGTTCCCGCAGGCCCCTGGGCTCGCGGAGGCCACGGCCGGGCTCGCTCAGCCAGCTCTGCGTCTAACGCTCGCCTTACTCGCGGCTCCTGACGGGGTGGGGCGGGGTGGGGGGAGGTGGGGGGAGGTGGGGGACAGCCCTCGTCCGCCGCCATGGCCGCTTCCCAGCGTGTCACGTAGGCCCCGCGAGGTGACAGCGCGCATGCGCGGCGTGCCTGGGCGGAACCACGAGTCGATGGACCCGGAAACACGAGGGAGATGCTAAATGATGGCCTTTTGACCTTAGCCTGCGTTTCTGTGGATAATTTTACCAAGTACATTGATTTGGGCCCTTACACCTTACAAAGTAAAGAATGGTAATTATTCCTCCAAGAAACTGATTTCAGCTAAGCAAAACATTGATACAAGGCTATAATGGAAATATTGGACTCCTCTGATAATTATAAACATTTTATGAAATCAGTGTATGTGTATTACAGAAATCAGAAATGAGAAGATGATGTCTGGAAGAGTGTGGCATAAGAAAAATAACTTGTAGGTGTTTTTAACAGACACCAGCAGTTCTCAGGATTCCCCATGTTAGAACCTGACTTCCTGTCCTCTGAGAAATGAAAATGAAATCCAAAGCACCCCAACTGACTGCAGGGAGCCCCTCTTGGCTAAGGAGATCCCAGGGTAACCTTGAGAGTTCTCAGCCATGACGGATGGGAGAACAGATGTCATCCCCCAGCCTTGGCTAACTACCATGAGGCTTTCTTTGCTAAGAGCTTAACGGAAACTAGTTCCTTCGAAAGACCACCACTGATAACAGCCCTTTGGTTTGCAGTTTCGACACAGCTGACCAGTATTCCTTACTAAAAAGAAACCACTGACCCTGGAGTGGTTATGACCAGACTACATGCCCCTCATGAAGGGGCCTGAAGCTTCGCTGTGCTTATGTATGTTTCTCTTTCCAAAAATATTCATGACTTCTCCTGTAGCTTGCTAAATATGTATGTTTACACACTGCTCAGCATAGATTCCAGTTCCCTTGCCCCTCCCTGGAAGTGTCAGTTTCTGGCTTCTGGCCAGAGGCAGCTTCTCTGCCTGTCAGAATGGCCACCCTCCAGGCTGAAACCCTTTATGAGAAATAAAGCTCTCCTTTCCAAATTTATGAATCTTCATCATTCTTCAGCTTGACATGGCCCATCAGTTTCCTCCTGCTTGCTGCACAAAGTCAATTCATTGAAACTGCAGCATGACAGAAACAAAAGAGTTTAATTGACAGCTGACAGGCCACACAGGGGACAGAGTTATTACTCAAATCAGTCTCTCCAAAGGCTCACAGGTTAGGGTTTTTGTGGACAATTTGGTGGGCAAGGGGTTAGAGAATGAGTGCTGCTGACTGGCTGGGGATGAAATCACAAGGGTGTGGAAAATGGTCCTAAAGCACTGAGTCTGCCTCTGGGTGGGGCCACAGGAACCAGTTGAATCCTGAGTCACAGGTTGGGGTGGGTTCACTCTGAAAAACATCTCAAAAAAGCCAATCTTAGGTTCTACAAATACTGATATTGTCTTTAGGTGCAATTGGGGAAGCTGCAAACCTTCTGATCTCTGGCCACGTGAATCCTGAGCAGTAAGGGATTGTAGAAACTATGCTGATATTTTAGCAGAGGGCAGGCCCCTCCCACAATCCTAATCTTGTGGCCTTTCATTAGCTTTACAAAGGCAGTTTCAGCCCCAGAAGAGGGAGGCCATAGTTTTAGAAAGGGACTATTTATGATCCTTGCTTCAAGGTTAAACTGTAAATTCCTCCCAAAATTAGCTTGGCTTATGCCCAGGAATAACCAAGGACAGCTAGGATGTCAGAAGGATGATGGTGTAAACTGTGAATTTTTTTTTTTTTTGAGACAGGGTCTCACTCTATTACCCAGGCTGGAATGCAGTGGCATGATCACAGTTCACTGCAGCCTCAACCTCCTTTGCTCAAGTAATCCTTCCACCTCAGCCCTGCCGGGTAGCTGGGACAACAGTCTCGTGCCACCATCCTGGCTAAGTTTTAAATTTTTTGCAGATACAGGGTCTCCCCATGTTGCCCAGGCTGTTCTTGAATTCCTGGACTCAAGTGATCCATCTCAGCATCCCAAAGTGCTGGGATTACAGGTATGAGCCACTACACCCACCCTCTCTCACTGTCTTAATCTTTGCAAAGGCAGTTTCAAGTTGACACTTCAAGTTGAGGCTGGGCATCGTGGCTCACACCTGTAATCCCAGCACTTTGGAAGGCCAAGGCAGGTGAATCAGTTGAGGTCAGTAGTTAGACACCAGACTGGACAACATGGTGAAACCCTGTCCCTACTAAAAATACAAAAATTATCCAGGTGTGGTGGCACATGCTTGGAATCCCAGCTACTTGGGAGGCTATGGCAGGAGAATCACTTGAACCCGGGAGACGGAGGTTGCAGTGAGTTGACATTGCACCATTGTACTCCAACCTGGGTGACAGAACAGAACTCTGTCTCAGGAAAAAAAAAAAAAAAAAAAAAACAAGTTGAAGCAAACATCCCCCTTACCTCTGGGGGTCACAAAGTCCAAATAAATATTTAAGTCTATTCCAGTTCTAGAAAACCCACTATAATCTTTTAATTTTTTTAAATTTTATTTTTTCTCCTAACCTTACTGTATAGTTAATTGTTTTCTATTAAAAATATTTTTTGGCTGGCACAGTAGCTCATGCCTGTAATCCCAGCACTTTGGGAGGCAGAGGCAGGGGGATCACCTCAGGTCAGGAGTTTGAGATCAGCCTGACTGACATGGTGAAACCCTGTCTCTTTTAAAAACAGAAAATTAGCCTTGTGTGGTGGTGGGTGCCTGTAATCTCAGCTACTCGGGAGGCTGAGGCAGGAGAATTGCTTGAATCTGGGAGGCAGAGGTTGTAGTGAACTGAGATCGGACCATTGCACTCCAGACTGAGCAACAAGTGAAACTTCATCTCAAAAAAAAATTTTTTTTATTTACAGTTTCCAGTTTATATAGCTTTTTACAAATGTGTCAATAAAATTCAGCAAGTATTAAGCCTCTGGATTACTCAAATTCATGTCAGCATCTCTCAGAAAACATCTCCTCTCAACTTCAACTTGAGTAAAAGGTTAATTTTAGGTTGGCATTTGTATATCTTTTTTGTTAATGTTTTAAAAATATAACTGGCCAGACACGGTGGCTCATACCTGTAATCCCAGCAATTTGGGAGGCTGAGGCGGGTGGATCACCTGAGGTCAGGTGTTTGAGACCAGCCTGGCCAACATGGTGAAACCCCATCTCTACTAAAAATACAAAAATAAAATAATAAAAATAAATAAAATAAAAACATAATTGTAATATGGTTAAAGTAAAAATTGAAATCAGTTAATATTTAAAAATCAAATAGGTAATGTCCAGTTTTCCACATTGTCTCATAATCTTTTTTACAGTTTGTTTAAATCAGGATCTAAATAAAGTCTAGTATGTTCTCTTAGTCTGTATTACAAATGGTTTATACGTTTCTTAAGTCTCTTTTTTTTTTCTGTGAACTTATGGAAGACATTGAAAAGTCTCTTTTTGTTGAAAAACAACTTGGTTTTGACATAACTTGAGGCCTACTTAGAAGTAGCGAATCGCTTGAACCTGGGAGGCAGAGGTTGCTGTGAGCTGAGATTATGCCACTGCACTCTAGCCTGGTGACAGAATGAGACTCCATCTCTCTCTCTCTCTCTCTCTTTTTTTTTTTTTTAAATAGAGATGGGGTTTCACCATATTGGCTAGGGTGGTCTCAAACTCCTGACCTTGTGATCTGCCTGCCTCGGCCTCCCAAAGTGCTGAGATTACAGATGTGAGCCACTGCGCCCAGCCTCGGCTCCATCTCAAAAAAACAAAACAGAACAAAACAAACACAAATTTGAAGAGATTCTGTGCCAAATATGAGTGACCAATGGCTGGTGACACAGCCCTTAGGAGATCCTGAGAACATGCACCCAAGGAGGTTAGGCTACAGCTTGGCTTTTAGGAAGACATAAGACATTAGTCAATACACGTAGGTGTAAATTGGTTCAGTTCAGAAAGGTGGGGTAACTTCAACTGGGGGGTTTCCAGGTCGTAGGCAGATTCAAAGATTTTCTGACTGGCAATTGGTTGAAAAAGTTAAGTTATTGTCTAAAGACCTAGAATTAATAGAAAGGAATGTCTAGGTTAAGATTAGGACTTGTGGAGACCAAGATTTTCATTAAGCAGAGGAAGTCTCCAGGTAGCAGGATTCAGAGAGAATGGATTGTGCTTCTCTGTTTTCTTTTCTTTTTTTTTTTTTTTTTTTGAGACAGTGTCTCACTCTGTCGCTTAGGCTGGAGTGCAATGGCATTGATCTCGGCTCACTGCAACCTCCTCCTCCCAAGTTCAAGTGATTCTCCTGCCTCAGCCTTCTGAGTATCTGGGACTACAGGTGTGTGCCACCACACCTGGCTAAATTTTTTATTTTTGGTAGAGACGGGGTTTCACCAGGTTAGAGGTCAGGCTGGTCTCAAACTCCTGATCTCGTGATCCACCTGCCTTGGCCTCCTGAAGTGCTGGGATTATAGGTGTGAGCCACCGCACTTAGCCGGATTGTGCTTCTTATCAGAGTTAATTACCTTCTGGAGCAGGAAAAAACCTGGAAAGGAACAGCGATTCTCTACAGAATGTAGATTTTCCTCACAAGGGACAGCTTTGCAGGACTATTTCAAAATACATCAAATCAATATAATGTGGGGTAAAGTACCTAGATTTCTTTCAGGGCCTGTTATCTGTCATGTGATCAGAGGCTGGAATTTGGTGTCACTGCTACAGAATCTACTTTGCAGCCTCAAGATCTGTTTTAATGTTAATGCTGGTCAGCAGTGTGGCTGAATTCCAAAAGGGAGGAGGGAGTGAGGTACGTCAGTCTCCCCCTTCCCATCACTGCCTGATCCAGTGTTTCAGGATAACTTTGGAATGCCCTTGGCCAATAGGCAGGGTCTAGTCAGGTGGTTGCAAGTTAGAATTTTATTTTTGCTTTACACCTGCAATTGCTGAGTGTATCCTTGTAGAATCCTTTAGTACATTCTTGTCTTCCAAATTTCCAGTAATTCACTCTAGAAGCTTGTTCACATTTGGGTTAAATTTTTTCTGGCAAGACTACTTCATAGACGGTGTTGTGTACTTCTGATATCTAACTGACCTTTTTCTGATGTTAATTAGCAGTCATTGATGACATTGCCTAGGTCCAATAATTCATAGGGTGATGTTTTAATCCTACTGTTTCTTCATTTATTAGGGGGAAAACGTCAATAATGAGAAAATCTTCTCAGGCAGTATGTGGTTACTCTGCAGTAAATTTCATAAAGGCAGGACAAATGCTACATGCTTTCCTTTTATTAACCAGGACACAAACTGGGGTGAGTTTGTCAGCATCCTCCAAAAGTGAAGAGAGTTAAAAAATACATTATTATGAATTACAGATTGGAGCACCTGAGGATTTTCAATTCATTGGAATTACTGCTCTTATGCTCAAATCTTTTTTGGCAATGAGAACCGCTTCAGTTACGCTTCTATGTTGACAAGACGGTCATAATTTTTGGTAAGTTCTTTGCTTTCGGATACGTTTCCCTCCACATTTCTTTTTTCCAAGAAAAGTAGTTCCTTTAGCAAGAACCACCCGCCTCTTCCTGCGGGTCCGCCCGGATCCCGGAAGTGCGTGCGGCCTCGCCCGGATTCTGGCCCGCTCGGCTCCGCCCCATCCAGGAAGTGCGCGCGGCCCCGCCCCCGAAAGTCCTCTCGGCTCTACTCCAATCCCGGAAGTGCGCGCGGCCCCGCCCCCTCCCCCCCGCCGGTTCGCGCCCCGTTGCTGCCGCCCTAGGACCGGTGTGCTCTCGGTAGGCGGCTGGGCTGGGCGGGCTCCGCGCTTCCCTCCCGATCCGTGCCGCGTGTCCCGGCGCCCTTGGGCCCACTCCGGGCGGGGTCTGCGTCCTGCACCCGCCTGCCGGCCGTACGTGTCCCGCTGTGCCCGCTGCAGTTTGGCCTGACGGCGGGGAGCGCCCTCAACCGGGACAAAGAAACGAGCGCTCCGGTGCGGCCAGCGCGCGTGTGCTTGTGTGTGTGCATTTGTGTGTGGAATGAGGGGGCGCCTGGAGAGCAATGCGGTAAACGAGGCCCGGGAGGGAGCCCAGTCATGTACCAGCACCTAGGATTGGTTTGTGTGATTTGAACCCACTTTTATTTTTTCAGGCAGGTTCTCACTCTGTCACCCAGGTTGGAGTTCAGTGGCAGGATCTCGGCGTACTGCAGTCTCCACCTCCTGGGCTCAGGTGATCCTCCCAGCTCAGCCTGATAGCTAGCACCACAGGCGTGCACCACAACACCAGGCTAATTTTTAAATATTGTTTTGTGGAGACGGCGTTTCACACGTTGTCCTGGCTGGTCTTGAGCTCATGCGATCCGCCTGCCTCGGCCTCCCAAAGTGCTGGGATTACACGCATGAGCCACCGCGCCTGGCCTGAACCCCCTATTTAATGTCAGATATTTGATTCGACTTTATAGAGAAATCCCTGAGAAACTACACAGAACGGGGTCCCTGGAGCCTTTGTTTGGAGCGTACTGTTAAGTTCTCAGGGCTGTTGCAGCCCGCACAGAACTCCCCTGTGGAGGATTGGGCCCTTTGGTGGCTCATTGGTTCTGGCCGTTTTGGGACCCTCTGAGCTTTCAGCAGGTGGCGGAAGGCAGAGAGAGCTGATATTCTTGGTCTATGCCAGTACGGCTGAAGCCGTGATAGGACTTTCAGTTCCTTTTCTTGGTGGAGGCCAGCACAGGGGAGATGGGGTGCTGATAGGTGCTAGAAGCTCGAAGGCTGCTGGGGGCTGGCGGCCTCCTCAAGAGGTAAGGTTTCCAGATAGGACAGGAGCAGGTGGTGATGCAGCTGCCGCTCGTGAGTCTGAGGGGGAAGCAGCTTCCATGCGGTCGGTGTCACTGTGAACGGAAGAGGGCCTTCCTTACACAGGAAACGGGGTCTCTGGGGGATCCAGTGGTGTGCCCAGTCACAAAGACCAGATCACACTGGCTGATGTCTGGGGCTGCAGGTGGTTTGTTGGGGGGCCTGCCTCTGGCCTCCGGTCTGGGCCTGATGGCGTGGGCGCCTGTCTGTGGGCAGGCCCAAGGGCAAAGCTGCCTCTGTCTGTCCCCAGACCCCTCCTCCTCTAGAGAGTGGTGCCGCCATCCCCGGGATGTACATGCAGGTGGAGACCCGCACCAGCTCCTGCCTCCATCTGAAGAGGGCTCCAGGCATCCGGTCCTGGTCCCTGCTGGTTGGTAAGGCTCTCCACATCCTTCCCCAGAGCCCTAGAACTAGTAGACTTTCAAAAAGGATGAAAATGAAACAAAGTATTTCTTTTTTCTGTTACCCTGATATCTAACAGCTATTTTATTTCTTTGTGTCCACTTGGTTTTACAGATAATGCATGTCTGTCTGGTCCCCTTTTAACCCTGAACACCCAAAGTATTTCATTCATACTCGATGAGCTTTTCCGAGGTCACCATATTTGCCTTTGCGCTTGTTTGAACCATGTGATGGGTGATCATGGGTTTCTGTTTCTTCTCTTCCCTGGTCCTCAGACCCCTTCATAGGACTCACAGTCCATTTAGCCTCCTGTCCTCCGTGCCCACCCACCAGTAGGGTCCTCTATCCTTGGGGACAGCCGCAGTTGTGTTGGTGGGACACGGTGTGAGGAGCGGTGCTGACTGTGCTCAGCAGCTGTGTCTCTGGGATCCACGTTTCCTGTGACACGCCATGGCCTCTTGTGTGTTTTTCATGGCACACTGTCACTGTGTTGTAACTCTTTGTGCACAGTCTTCAGGCCTCACCACGTGCTGCTGGAATAACACCTGGGTCAGCTCTGGATCCTCCCATGGTGGATGTGTCCAGTGAATACTGTGAATAGTGTACGCTGTTTGGTTTTTGTTTTCTTTAGTGATGGTGTCTCGTTATGTTGCCCAGGCTGGTCTCAAACGCCTGGGCTCAAGCGATCTTCCTGCCTTGGCCTCCTAGGTAGCTGGGATTACAAGTGTGTGATATTATGCCCAGCTATACTGCATTTGTGTGTGTGTGTGTGGTTTTTTTTTTTTTGAGACTGAGTCTCAATCTGTTGCCCAGGCTAGAGTGCAGTGGTGCGATCTCGGCTCACTGCAAACTCCACCTTCCGGGTTCAAGCGATTCTCTTGCCTCAGCCTCCCCTATACTGCATTTTTGAACCAACTTCCTGGCTGTTTCCCCTACTCTGAACCTGGTGGTCTGTAACCCCTCACCACAGCTGTTCCTACAGTGAGAAGGGCCTGCTTATCAGGGGCTGCGGCTCCTGGCCCGCTGCACGGGGGAGGAGCGGGGTCTTACCGGGCTCAATAAGCAGGGAGGAGGTGGGGTCTTACGGGGCTCAATCGGCAGGGAGGAGCGGGGCTTATGGGGCTCAGTAGGCAGGGAGGGGGCAGGGCTTACGGGTCTCAATAGGCAGGGAGGAGGCGGGGCTTACGGGGCTCAATAGGCAGGGAGGAGGCGGGGCTCACGGGGCTCAGGAGGCGGGGCTCACGGGGCTCAGTAGGCAGGGAGGGGGCGGGGCTTATGGGGCTCAATAGTCAGGCAGACGCTTTCTCTTCCTAGGAATCTTGTCGATTGGCCTGGCTGCTGCCTACTACAGTGGAGGTAAAGCACCCCTACCCCCCATAACTTTCTCATCTGTTTGGAAAATAGAAAAAAGAAGGAAAAACTGGGGCAGCCTTTAGGAGAGGCACCTCTGCCCCTCGATCGTTGGTGGGCACCACGCTCCCCCAAGTGCTGGTATTCTTCTGGCACGCCCATCCCGGCCCAGCACCCAGCCTGCATTTCACTTCTTAAGTCTTCTGTGTTTTTGGGTCATAAAATATTCTCGGAAAGATGCTCTTGAGTATCTGCCTAAGATCCAGCTGTGGGGTGAGGGATATTTCCCACCCTGCCACCATCCCTGGGCCTGCCCAGATGGGCAGAGGCCCTGCACACCCCACTTGCCTCTTTCACGTGGACTCCATGGGTCACAGCTGGGTGGGGTGTGCTGCATGTGGGTCCTGAGTGGCAGGGCCAGCAGCACAGGAAGTTGCACAGGGGATCCTTGCCTCTGGCCAGCATCTGGGGGAGGCTGTGCTGGGTGGGGCCTCCCATGGACACGTTCCTGGGACTCACAGGCTGGCGCCCTTTGTCCATCTCCAGATACCCTGGGCTGGAAGCTCTTCTATGTCACAGGCTGCCTGTTCGTGGCTGTGCAGAACTTGGAGGACTGGGAGGTAAGGTCGGCTGAGGTGCAGGACGGACTCCAGGGCCGTTCAGCTCCTGGGTGTTCTTGCGATGGGAATGAGAGGAGAAGGCAAGGCCTGGTGACCTTGCGTTTCCCCGTCCTGAAGTGTTGGTCCTTGCTTGGAGGTCTCTGTTCATCGGGACTTGAGCCCTGCACTGACCTGGGACCACAGTTGGTCAAGGAGTCTCCCGAAGGCATTTTTCTCTGACAAGCTCTCCATGAGACTGTCTTCCCCAAAGTGCTTTCTTCCCAAAGTTGCCACGATGGGGTGCGAGTCAGCTTTCCCCGTGACCGGCCCTCCTGCCTCGGAGCCCTTCTTGAGTCCTTTCAGCCTGGCCCGGTGCTGCCCTCTGACCTCCGTGCCCTCGTTGGCTCGTCCTGCTGCCTCCCTGTGCGTCTGTTCTGCCTGCAGAGTGGAGCAGCTGTCCACTGGACCCACCCACCTCTTTCCTCCACAGTTCGCAACAGGGGTCGGTTGGCTGCAGATGTCCGGCTCTGGCACAGCAGCACGTGGGGCTTCAGGGGTTTGGGTTCTGACTGGGAGCGGCCCCAGCCCCCCTTCTTGATACCCCAGCAGCCACAGGGGCCCCTGTTCCTGAAGGTTCATGGTAGTCAATGCATATTGGTTTCCAGGAAGCCGTCTTTGACAAGAGCACGGGGAAGGTTGCTTTGAAGACATTCAGCCTCTATAAGAAGCTGCTGACTCTCTTCAAAGCAGGCCATGACCAGGGTGAGTTGAGGGGAGTGCGGGGACATGGGACACAGGCATGGCACTGTGGGCGTCTGGGTGACTCACGGGGCCTAGGGGGGCCTGGAAACACTGTGGGTCCAAGCTCGCCTTCTTGGTGACCAGGGTTGAGTCCTGCCTGCTCGACGCAGGGCCCCACAGATGCGCTCTACCTGCTTGGCGGGGTCCTAGAGCCTCCTGGGTCCTTCAGATGTTTGGCCCCTGGGGAAGGTGGGAGGATGGGTTTGGCTCACCTGGGCTCGGGTGGCCTGTTTAGCTGTGTTCTCTCGCCGGCCCAGCCACTTTTCCCCAGGTGCAGTTTGGCCCTTGAGGGCAGGTCGCAGGGCACGGCAGGGAGAACCTTGGCTCCTCCAGCTTTCCTGTGGGATCTACTGGACCTGCAGTAAGGGGCTGAGTGGTCTGAGGAACCCCCACCATGAGCCTGGGCACTAGCCCAGCTGCGGTCAGCACTGGTTTTCTGTGGAGAGGCCTCAGGGTCTGGCCACCCATACACAGCCCTGGAGGGTGGGACGGATTCGGGTGACCAGAGTCGCTGGGCAGTCTTCGGTGTGGTGCTACCCTGCTGCACTGCTGACAGGCTGCTTCCTGGATCCCTGCAAAGACCTGGCCAGGGCACTGGCTCCAGGTCACCCGCGGCTTTGGGGAGAGGAGCTGCAGGCCTGGCCTGGGCTGTGGGAGGCAGCTATGCTGTTTTCTGACAGCCGTTGGGGCCACAGAATGGGGCCACCCCAGTCCCCGAAGAGGTGGCTTCCCTGAATGACCACAGGAAATTGCAGGGTGGCCCTGGCTCAGCAGCCAACCTTGGGGAAACCTGGAGGAACAGTGCAGCATAAAGATGTTGCCCTCGACCGCTGTCGGCACTCTCAGGAGAACCAGCAGGCCGTGTACTTGGCCCGCTAGCCTGCACTGTGGGCACGTCCTTCCCACCCAGAGGACCCTGCACCGCCATCAGGGCCACAGCAGTCTTCTGGGCCCAGCCTCAGACAGGGAGCAGCACACACTTTTGCTACCAACCAAGCGTGTCTGTTGCTCTTGACGGCGCCAGTGGCCCTGGTGGGACTGCCAGGCGGCATGTGTGGGTGGGGACGGCTTGACCACTGACCGTCTGTCTCTCTGCAGTGGTGGTCCTGCTGCAGGACGTGCGTGACGTGAGCGTGGAGGAGGAGAAGGTCCGGTACTTCGGGAAGGGCTACATGGTGGTGCTCCGGCTTGTGACAGGCTTCTCCCACCCCCTCACCCAGAGCGCAGTCATGGGCCACCGCAGGTAAGGCTATGCGACTTTGATTTGGCCAGAGCTGCCGCTGTGTCAGGTGACTCCCGTTCCTGACCGCCCAGAGCTACGGGGCAGCTGGGAGAGGGGACAAGTTTGTGGATGGGTCACAGAAGGGCCTTTGGGAAGCGTGTGCAGGCTCAGGGCAGCCCCACTGTGGCTGGGGGGGTGGGACCAAGCCAGGAAGTGCTGGGTCCAGTTTGGGAGCCCCAGGGGCTCCTGGAGGAGGGTGGCTGAGGGGGAGGCTGGTGTGGGGTACCCTGGCGCCCTGTGCCGAGGTGACCTGACCTTTCTCCTGTTGCCGGCCTCGCCCAGTGACGTGGAAGCCGTTGCCAAGCTCATCACCAGCTTCCTGGAGCTGCACTGCCTTGAGAGCCCCACGGAGATGTCTCAGAGCAGTGACAGTGAGGCCGGCGACCCTGAGAGCCAGAGCTGACAGCCCTGGTGTGCCTGTGCCTGAGCACTGCCCACAGAACCCTTGGCCTCGGCCTCAGTTGGCGCCTCCAGCTGAGGCAGCCTCTTCCCTGCTGCTGCTGCTTTCACATTACAAGAAACAGCAGGCTGGACCTTCTCTGAGGGGCTGGGTGGGCACTCTGCTGGTGTGGGAAGGGGGCTCAGAAGTCAGCGCCTCCTCCGGGAATCACAGTAGCCCTGACTTGGGCATTTCGGGGTGTGAAGACAATGGGCTACGTGGCCTGGACTGGACAGCTCCACCCTCGGCCTCTGAAACAAAAAGGACACCCAGGCTTTCTCCATCATGAGGCCTGGGCTTACCTTCCTGCAGCCGGAGGTCTTGCCAGCCCTGGACTCCTGCTGCGGGCCACAGTGAGACCTCAGACGAGTAGAGAGGCTGGGCCGCTCTCCTGTGGGTGCTGGTGCTGTGCAATGTCCCCGACACAGCGTCCCCTCTCTGGGTGGACAACCTCAGTGGTCAGGTGCTTCCCCAGGGCCAGCAAGGGCAAACCCCCAGGCCTGCCTGGCTGTGCATGCTGCGGCCACTATGGAAGCTGCCCCTCCCCAAGGACCCGCCTCCTTTGCTGATGCCAGGATCTCGGCGCACAGACTGCTCTATCCCAGCTGTTGCCACAGAAAGATCTCTCTGTTCCTCACCCTCAGCCTCAGCAGAAGCTGCTAGGCCAGAAAAAAGCTCAGCTCTTCTAACGTGCAGTGCTTAAAAACCGGGAGCTCCAGCTCAGGTGCAGTGGCTCATGCCAGTAATCCCAGCGCTTTGGGAGGCCAAGGATTTGGGAGGATTGCTTGAGGCCAGGAGTTCAAGCCCATGGACAACACAGCAAGATCCATTCTTCACAAAAAAACCAACCAAAAGAAAAACTGGGAGACTTTCAGCAGAAATTGAGTTCCAGCCTCTCTTGAACCTGGGAAGACCTGGTGGGGGATGGGGTTGGGTTCTCGGCTGCATCCCCGGAGAAGCTGAACACCAGCCGTCCTGCCTGCCAGTGCTCTTGGTTTCCTGAGGTCCTACCAGGTACAGTGGGCACCGAGCGTGCCTGGCCTGGTGCCATGGCCTCTGAGCTGCGGACTCCTGGGCCCTGTGAGCCCCCAGGCAGCAGCCCTAGGAGTGGCTGGTTAGGAGCAGGAACGCCTTTGCCCTAGGTCTGGCTGCTGCCTCAGTGAGAGCAGACAGGAAAGGGATGAGACCCTCCTCAGCAGTGGCTGCCAGCCCTTAGCTGAGGGACATGGTCCCCTGAACATGCCAAAGTTAGGTGGGTTTTTTGTTTTGGTTTTCTTTGAGATGGAGTTATGCTCTTATCTTCCAGGCTAGAGTGCAATGGTGTGATCTCAGCTTACTGCAACCTCCGCCTCCTGGGTTCAAGTGATTTTCCTGCCATAGCCTTCCGAGTAGCTGGGATTATAGGCACCTGCCACCACACCTGGCTAATTTTTTTTAAATTTTCACCGTGTTGGTCAGGGTGGTCTCAAACTCCTGACCTTAGGTGATCTGCCCGTCTTGGCCTCCCAAAGAGCTGGGATTAAAGGCATGAGCCACTGTGTCCAGCCCAAAACTAGGTTTTTAGATGGTTAAACCTGAGATGTTTTTTACTCCTAAAATGAAAAGTGTACGATGCGGTCATCTGAGGCTTGTGGCCTGTTCACCCCGGGCTGTAGGAAGATGCTTTAGGTGAGGAAGAAGGAGCCGCCCTCGCTGGGTCCCTGACATGGGTGCTGTCCCAGCCAGGCAGCTCCCTGCCATAGCTGCTGTCCCAGCCCTTCCTCCTCACCAGCCCCAGGGCTGAGGTTTGTTCCTGGATGCAGGAGGGACTGAAAGCAGCTGGAAGCTGGGGCAGCTATAAATAACCCTTCACGTGTAACTGTGGCTTCCACTCTTTATTTCAAAAGAATTGGTGTCGTACGTGCAGATCACAGAGTGGGTCTCCCTGTGTTGCTTCCTTCTGTGTTTTCTAGTCTCTCCCCCGTGGGGCTGCCCAGGGCCCACAGGAACTGTGTGTGGGCCAGACACTGCTGGGCCAGAGGGCATGATACCTACGTGGGCCGCTTTTGCCCAGGCCGACAGTTGGCAGTGCAGAGCCCCCCAGCACAGGCACAAGCTCTCCCCTCAGGGGTCCTGAGCAGCATCCCCACCAGGGCCGGTGGACGGGGGCTCGGGGGCGACCGCCTCGCTGAGGTCCTGCAGCAGAGCTTGCAGCCGCTGCAGGCTGGGGTGCACATTCTCCTCCAGCCACTCCTCCACGGCGTCCGGGTAGAAAGCCAGCTGCAGGGCGGCCTCCAGCTCCTGCACGAGGGTGCTCCACTGCGCCAGGAGGCTGGGGGAGAGGGCGCCGTGGGCACACAGTATGCATACCTGGGACTTGCCCTCAACCCCATGGTCAGTATTGCCTCATGCCTCAGTTTACCTTGCGTAAAATGGGGCTGCTGACCCTATCTCATCCGTGTGTCAGGAGGAACAAGTTAATGACAGCTGCACATGAGACCAGAAGCCCACCCCTCACCCTCCTCTGCTTTCACTCTAGTTAAGGGAGGCACAGCAGTCATTGGGAAACCCATGGCTGCAGGGCCTGTAAGAGCCAGGGCCTCACCTGAGCGCTGCGGGCTGGATGTGCTGGACCATGACCGGGTGGATAAGCTTCCGCTGGCGGTGGTAGGGGCTGAACCAGCCGGTTACGTACCTGGGGCAAATCCACATACAGGTGTGCCTTGCTACCAAGGCAGCCATGGGGCGGCTATATAGTAATACCTTAGAAAATGTGTAAGAATTGAATAGACATTTCTGTCTTACATCCCTCAGAAGGTCTTTGTGAAGGATGAGGTTGCCTCGTCCTGTGCTGGGGTCGGGGGGTGGGCTTGTGCACCTGCCTTCACCTGCACCTGTCCCTCCCTGACCACTCACCCGCACCTGTCTGCTCACCTGCACCTGCCCCACACTTGCCCACTCACCCGCACCCGCCTCCCACCTATACCTGCCTGCTCAACTGCAACTGCCCCCCCGCCCCCGTCATCCACAACTGCCCCCTTACTGACACCTGCCTCATGCCTGCCTGCTCACCTGCACCTGCCCCCCACACCTGCCTGCCCACTTACCCGCACCTGCCCACCCACACCTGCCCCCCCCACCCGCACCTGCCTGCTCTCTCGCACCTGCCCGCTCACCCTCACCTGCCCCCCACCCGCACCTGCCCACTCACCCGCACCTGCCCCCCACCCACACCTGCCTGCTCACCCACCCCTTACCCACACGCTCACCTGCACCTGCCTGCTCACCCACACCTTACCCACACACTCACCTGTTGCCCTCCAGCAGTGTGTCCACAGAGCTGCGCAGATGGAGGCTGACTTGTGTAACAAGGGCAAGGATGCTTCTGCCAGGGAAAGAGCCGGCCCCCTCCCTGCGGAGAGCCCTGCTGAGAACAGCTGTCCCCAAGGGAGGTGGAAGGGGAGAGGAGGGCGGGGAGCGGGAGGGCCTCGGGGTACTTGCCTCACAGGGTCTGTTATTTCCAGGCTCGAAATCCCGAGAAGGTTCTCCATTTTTGCTTTAACATCTTCGTCAAATCCTCCTGAAATCAACCACAGGCAGGGCGGTTGGCGGGGGTCTTTGGAGGAGGGGGGGTTACACTGACACTGGGACCTGCAGGCCTGGGTGCCAGGGCAGTGGGCGGGCAGCACGGAGAGCCACTGGCCAGGCCCAGCCCCGAGTGTGCCGGCCAAGGGGACCTGGGGCAGACAGGCCAGCTGTTTCTCTTTAAACATGTGAAATATATTCCTTATTTTTAAAAACGAGAAAATAGAAATAAGACTCTGTTGCCAGCAGCACCACCCGGACAGCAAGTGGCCCTTCCTGCTGGGTGCAGCCTGACCCACAGGTGTCCAGGGCTCACACAGAGTTTGCCACTATGGTTTACACAACCAATGGAATATCCTGGAGCACTGAGGCCTGTGGGCACCAGCGTGGACAAACCTCCCAGTGTCTGTGGAAATACTCGCTGTGAAAGGCTGGCGGCGGGAGGGCAGTGCCCCAGTCACAGGGGTGGCAGGTGGGGCCGTGGCCAAGGGACACTGCAAATACCATCAATATTAACACAGCTCCTTAGTGTGGGGCACATGTGTGTCTGTTCTATCATTTCCACCCCTTTCTACATATTCTAAGTAGTTCAGGGTCAGCAGCTGAGAAGTCAGTCTGATCTCGTTCCGGGTCCTCTCACTGGCTGCACCCCCGTCTTGGGCTGCCAGCCTGTGGGCCCCACTCAGTGCACAGGCACCAACAGTGGCCACAGTTTCCTGTGTGGCTGCACAGCGCATCTCGCCAAGCCCCTGCGACCCCGAGAAGCACCCTGTGCCTGCCCCTGCCTGTGGGTCCTGCTGTTCCCTCAGGCGATCTGGAAGTGAATGCTGGATCCAGGGCCTTCCAGGGCTGGATGCCTCAGCCCCACACCTGCTCAGCCGGGTGTTCAGGACGTTTCTGCAGCAAAGGTAGAGCTGCTCTCCGCGTCCGACCTCTGTATGCACCTCTGCAGGTTCACTACCCTCAAAACTCCCCAGTCTGCTTTGGGCTTAGGCTTGGAGACTGGGCACAGGCCCAGCCTGGGTGGACTTCAGGGCACGTGGGTGGCTGAGCTGGAGTAGTGAGACCACCCTCCCCCTATGAGAACCACCACAGTCCAGCAGGGTGTTTGGAGCACTGGGCACTTGGCCTCCTGTCCTTCAGGTCTTTCTGGGAGGAGCCAGAGGGGCTTGGGGTGGCCAGACCAGACGTACCCCGTAGAAGCAACTGCAGACAGGCGGCCAGGGATGGGACTCCTGCAGGGAGCAGCTCACACAGCACAGAGAAGTGGTCGTACCTGGGTCCATGAGAGGGGTGCTCAGCTCCACAGCCCCCCACAGCCTGACACAGGCATCCTGATGAGAGGGGTGCTCAGCCCCACAGCCCCCCAACCGCCTGACACAGGCATCCTGAGAGGGGTGCTCAGTTCCACAGCCCCCCTCAGCCTGACACAGGCATCCTGATGAGAGGGGTGCTCAGCCCCACAGCCCCCTGACCACCAGACGCAGGCATCCTGAGAGGGGTGCTCAGTTCCACAGCCCCCCTCAGCCTGACACAGGCATCCTGAGAGGGGTGTTCAGCCCCACAGCACCCCCCAGCCTGACACAGGCATCCTGAGAGGGGTGCTCAGCTCCACAGCTCCCCGCAGCCTGACACAGGCATCCTGATGAGAGGGGTGCTCAGCCCCACAGCCCCCCAACCACCTGACGCAGGCATCCTGAGAGGGGTGCTCAGCTCCACAGCCCCCCTCAGCCTGACACAGGCATCCCGAGAGCGGTGCTCAGCTCCACAGCCCCCCCTAAGCCTGATACAGGCATCCTGATGAGAGGGGTGCTCAGCCCCACAGCCCCCCAACCGCCTGACACAGGCATCCTGAGAGGGATGCTCAGCTCCACAGCCCCCCCACAGCTTAACACAGGCGTCCTGAGAGGGGTGCTTAGCCCCCCAGTCCCCGCTAGCCTGATGCAGGCATCCTGGTGAGAGGGGTGCTCAGCTCCATAGCCCCCCCGCCGCCTGACACAGGCGTCTTGGTGAGAGGGGTGCTCAGCCCCACAGCCCCCTGCAGCCTGACACACGTGTCCTGACTTGGGGCGTCCTTGATCTTGTTCCAGCAGTGCCTGGGACAGCCTGACCCCTTCTACCCATAGGGCCCAGGGTGTCCAGGGCAGGTTCTGTGTGGTAGGGCTCTCACTTCAACGCCGTTTTAGAAACCGTATGAGTGAAGAGCATCGGGATTCCTTGCTGCCATGCTTTCCGGAGCCATGGGGACCTTGGGGGGGTGGCCGGTCATTGTCACTCCCCGCAGCACCTCTGGCCTCTGAGAAAAGGGCTTCTGCTCCTGGGGGCTGCCCTTGACACCCTCTTCCTAGGGCCTCTGAGCTCCTCTTGCCCAACCCTCTCCCTCAGCCACCTCCCGTCCGGCTGACAGCGGTGGTGGTTTTCCCCAAGGCCCCATGAGGAGGGCAAGACGTCAGGCCTGGCAGGCAGCAGGTCAGGGGAAGTGTCTGTCCCAAGCAAGGGCTGGGGCCCTTGGCCTGGCCTGGGGTGGAGGTCAGGGCTTCCCACTGCTGGGTAGGGTGCATCCACCTGCCTGTGCCTCCGTTTCTTCAGCTGTGAGGTGGGTGACAAACGCTGCCCCAGGTGTGAGCACAGACGAAGGCTGGGCGATGCCTGATGCCGCAGCCCCCAGGCTGGCCTGAAGGACGTGCCGCCGCTTCGGGAGAGGAGGAGCCTCACCCTGCTCTACGGAAGGTCCTGGTCTATGCAGACGGAGCTGCATCCCAACAGGACAGTGGCAACCAGCCAGAAGCAGTCCCCACCATGAAATTCTTGAGTTCCTCTGAGTCTGAGCTTTGTGGGTCAGGGCACAGGGCCCCTAGCAGGGTCCTGTCTCCAGCCGCTCGCCCAGCCCGTGGCACCTGTGCCACCTGCCCTGGAACCCTCCAACTTGAGACAGGACCTGAGGTCAGGACTTGACCGGCAACCAGGGGTTTATCTGCAGCTCTGCTTTTCACATGGCATCATCACAGGAGCAGGGGCCTGAGAGTGCCAGGGTGACGCCACTGAGTTCCAGCTCCTTGGGACTAACAAGGCCCATCCTTGCCAGTCAGGACCCACAGTCACGAGATGTTACAGCTGAGGAAGCGCTTAGGTACCTGCAGGGAAACCCCTACAACAGCGGCCAGTCCTGGCGCCCCACAGCCATGGCAGCGTGTACCTTCTAGATCACTACACTTAGGCTTCTACATGCTCACACACTAAAATGTCCAGGACAGTTTTCTTTTAATCCACAGAGTAATACATTCTTTTTTCTTTTCTTTTCTTTTTTTTTTTGAGACAGAGTCTCACTCTGTCACCCAGGCTGGAGTACAGTTATGTGATCTTGGCTCACTGCAACCTCTGCCTCCTGGGTTCAAGCAATTCTCCTGCCTCAGCCTCCTGAGTAGCTGGGCTCACAGGCGCCTGCCATCACAGCCGGCTAATTTTTGTATTTTTAGTAGAGATGGGTTTCACCACGTTGGCCAGGCTGGTCATGAACTCCGGACCTCAGGTGATCCAACTGCCTCGGCCTCCCAGACTGCTGGGATTACAAGCATGAGCCACTTCGCCCGGCCCACAGAGTGATAAATTCTGTCACACTATCGGCCCACCCACAGGTAGCATGGCTTAGTGTTTAAGTAGATATGAGAAAAATGGAAAACAGAGTGGGGCACACCTGCACTGGCCTTCTGAGGGCCCCGCCTCTGTCACTGAGCACCTTTCAGTGACGTCCCCTCACTGCACTCGGCCTTGAATTCTTTCCTGTGCCAGACCCAAGAACCTTCTTGTGGGGTCTGAACGGAGACTGCATTTCTGGCAACAGAATGAAATTCTGAAAGAGCCAAAACCCCTCCTCCTGCCTCGCCATGTGCAAGACACACACAGCCTTAGGTGTGGTGGACAGGGGCAGCCTGGGGGGCAGGGGCCACGTGCTCCTGACCCTGAACACGTGAGCAGTGTCCCTCAGCGGCCGCTCTGTGTGCAGGGCAACCCCAAATGGCTGTTTCCTACAGCTCTTCTCAGAGGCCTGGTCTGCTTCCCCTTTGAAGGACCTGGGAAGGCCCTCAGTGGATGCTGGACAGGCTGAGGTGGCGGCCACCAGAGCTGCCCTCCACGCTCTGAGGACAGATAGCCAGGGCTTACCTCTGCCAGCCGGTCAGGATGATGCCCTTCAGTGAGTCAGTGGGCCCGCTGCCCGCCACCTGCAGCCACTGCGCGTGGTTCCTGAGGTGGTGCTCCACGGGGGGCAGGGCCTGGCTGGGCCCTGTGGCACCCTTGAAGGCACTGGCTGCCCACAGCTGCAGAAAGCCGCACCGCTGGTACTTCTGCATGAGGAGGACTGGGTGAGAAAGGAAGCGGGTGAGTGGCTTCTGGGGAGGCGGCCAACGTGGCACCAGACATGCCTCTTGTGGGTACACCCAGACCCGACATGGGAGCCGCCTGTGACAGCCAGGCCAGGTTCCCAGCTGGGGAGACTCAACGTGTACGTGGCTGGGCCTAGGGTGTATGTGGCCCCTGGTTCACCTGCTTGCTAGGGAAACACTGGTGGATCGGGAGGTGGGGCACCTGTGCAGGGTGGCCGTCCCGGGGCACTGCGGGCTGGGGTCTGCTGGGGCTGTCCCTGGCCTCTACACATGCATGCTGGTCAGGCCCCAGGCTGGGCAGTTGGGGTTGCAGGGTCACGGGGTCGGGGGCAGCCTTCCCAGACATGTGGCCACGACAACACCTCCCACACACACACACAACTTGGCACTGACCCTTGCCATGCACATCCAGGTCGGCCGTGTAGTCCCAGAGCACCGGCTCCATCAGCTGCGGCACCCCGGACGCTGCAGATAGTGGACGTGAGATTGGCGAGATACCCAGGTCACACCCCCAGCCCCTCAGACCCACTTGTTCTTGTTTTGTGTGTAAGTGTCAGCTAGATGCCTTTTAAAGACAGACTTGGCACTAAGCTGGGTTTTGACAATGAATGCCACAACCTCACATGGTGCCTTTCAGAGCTGGCGCCCACTAGAATGACGGCGCTCCTGCTGCTGCTCCAGCAGGCATGTGGCTCAATGGAGGCTGCTCTAAGTCATCTATGTGGCATGCATGGGTGGCAGCTGCCAGGCCAGCATGGCCCTAGGACACCCTGGCCACCAGCTCTGCCGTGGGGCTCTTTGAGACTCGGGGCTTTGCGTGGAACCGGGCCAGGTATCTGAGCACCACCTCTTGGCCCATGAAGGCACTCAGGAGCTCACCCCAAAGCCTCAGGCAGAGTGAGCAGGACCCAGGGGCTGGAGGAGTGGCCAGCGGGAACCCTGGCCCTCAGTCCCAGTAGGCTGGCCTTGGAGGAGGTGCCACGGGTGCTGGACATTCCCGAGCCCTCTGGGCCACTGGGCAGGCCTGTGCTCTCCTGCCGAAGCCTCTACAATTTTTAGGGAAATGACTCAGACATGGTGTTTTCACATGGGGATGCAGGAGTGGTTGTGGCAGGTCTGTGTAGAGCTGGGGCTCACTCTGGGGCCTACTTCCTACAGCACCTTCTTTCTCTGAAGCCGCGGGTCTTGGGCAGGTCAGTGGCCCACCCCCTCCCCTGGCCCCATTGGCCAACCTGCGAGCTGGTCCTCAGGCAGGTCCCGCAGCATGTCATCCCACACCAGGGGCGTCACGCCAGGGCGCCGGGCCTGCACGTGGCCGGCCACTGCCCGCATGTGTGACAGGCACAGCTTCCCTGTGCTGTTCTGCTCCTGCTGCAGCCACCGGCGCGAGGCCTCCCCCTCTCCGAGGTAATAGACCTGCAAGGAAGGAGCGGGACAGCCTCAGCCGCCATGCACACCACCGGGAGGATCCAGGGTTCACACTGTGCCCTGACAGAGGGGGGCCGATGCCTATGGGGAGGAGGCCAGGGAGGGGCTCGGAGGGCTCAGAGCCTTTACTTGCTGCCCTCAGCGTGTTCCTGTCTTCCTCACTGGGCCCTGAACTTCTACTCAAGGTTTCCTGTGAATGTTCACAGCAGCTCTACTCACAGCCACCAAAGCTGAGACCACAGGGGTCCATCCCCCATGACGGGCCAGCACAGGGCAGCACCCCTCACTGTGAACACGGCTCAGCCTCAACAGAGAGCCAAGCTCTGGTGGCTGACAGCCTGGAGGAACACAGGTCATTCACTGTGTGAGTCGGTGCCCGTGGAACGTCCAGGACGGGCAGATCGGCCAAGACGGGAAGCCAACCGTGGTCACCAGGGCTGGGGGCAGATGAGGGGCTTTTGTCTGGATTATCACGCACACCATGAACGTGTGGAAGAGGTGCCGACGTTTATACTTACTTATTTATTTATTTGTTTTGGAGACAGGGTCTTGCTCTGTTGTCCAGGCTGGAGTGCAGTGGCACAATCTTGGCTCACTGCAACCTCTGCCTCCAGGTTCAAGCGATTCTCCTGCCTCAGCCTCCTGAGTAGCTGGGATTACAGGTACCCACCACGACGCCCAGCTAGTTTTTGTATTTTTAGTAGGGACGGGGTTTCACTATGTTGGCCAGGCTGGTCTTGAACTCCTGACCTCAGGTGATCTGCCCACCTCGGGCTCCCAAAGTGCTGGGATTGCAGGCATAAGCACTGCACCCAGCCTATATTTTTAAATGGTTAGAACGATAAAGTTTCTGTATGTTTTATGCATTCAGATTTCCTTCAAAAAAAGGAAACTTCTGGGGCCAAAAGGTTTAGCTTAGATTCCTGTGAGCCACAGACCTGTAGAACCTCCCAGCTCCGCTGGCACTAACCCCGCCCTGTCAGCTCCATATCCTGCCCAGGCCCTGACTGAGCTGAAGTCCAGTGAGTGGAGGGAGGGGTGAGGGTGGGGGCTCATTGCCTGGAGGGGGCACGTCTCCAGCACCCCCTGGGGACCACCTTTTCCAATGAGTGCTTCAGGGTCCAAATGCAGAACTAACTTCCTCTCAGCAACAAAAGCGTGTCTCTCAAGTTGCACCCTGACTCGTGCTGACTGCCAATTATGGGCGTGAACCTGCCCATCACCCGCAGGCCTCTGCCAGCCCAGCCGTCCGGGGTGTTCTCGTCTAACACGAGGGCGTCTCCGTCAGGCTCTGCAGGCCGCCCATCCACCTGGAGAAGATACTAGACGGGGCTCCCTGAGGGGAACAAGCCTGTCTATAGGCCTCAGTGCCTGCAAGATTTTCCTATTTAAAAGGACAACCCATGACAGTGAGAGTGGCCTGCACGGAGCTGGGGCAGTGGCACCCACCTCATCACACCCGATGTGCAGCCGCTGGGCACCTGGGTGCAGCTCCAGGACCTGGTCGATCATGGCGCCCACCAGTGCCAGGGACTCTGCCTCGTGGGGGTTCAGGGTGCAGGGGAAGGGGCCTACCTCCCGTAGGTGGGCGAAGGCTGCGTGCTTCAGCACAAACTGTAGAGACACAGAGGCGCTCGTGTTAGGGGTGGAGGAGCTGGGCTGAGCTCCTTCTGCCCACCTGGGGCTCCTGCTTCAAATCTATGGACAATAAAAAAAATTAGGCCAGGCGCAGAGGCTCACTCCTGTAATCCTAGCACCTTGGGAGGCTGAGGTGGGTGGAATGCTTGAATTCAGGAGTTTGAGACCAGACTGGGCAACACGGTGAAACCCCATGGAGTCTCGTTCTGTTGCCCAGGCTGGAGTGCAGCGGCATGATCTCAGCTCACTGCAACCTCTGCCTCCTGGGTTCAAGTGATCCTCCCACCTCAGCCTCCTGAGGAGCCGGGATTACAGGGATGTGCCACCACGCCTGGCTAATCTTTGTATTTTTAGTAGAGATGGGGTTTTGCCATGTTGGCCAGGCTGGTCTTGAACTCCTGACCTCAAGTGATCCACCTGCCTTGGCCTCCCAAAGTGTTTGGATTACAGGTGTGAGCCACTGTGCCCAGCCTAAATAAATTTTTTAAAAACAAAATCAGTTTAAGGAAAACAAAAGTGTCCAGGTGTGGTGGTACTCGTCTGTGGTCCCAGCTACTTGGGAGGCTGAGGCAGGAAGATCACTGGAGCCTAGGAAGTTGAGGCTACAGTGAGCCGAGACCGCACCACTGCACTCCAGCCTGGGTGACAGAGCGAGACCCTGTCTCTGAAAAGAAAAAAAAAGACAGTGTTTATGTATGAAAGACCACTGTAACCCTGGGTGAGAACAGAGACTCTATGGCCTTGGCCTAGGGTTGCTCAGTGCCCCCTTCCCCTCACTGTGGAAACCACAGCTTTGCTGCCAGAGGCGCAGACTTGACTTGAGGCTGGGTAAAAACCCACCCCTTTTGGGGGCATGTCAGTAAAAGTAGCAGCTGGAGAAAATGCCATCTCCTGCTTGCCAGAGGGTGCAGTCCCTGCTGGGAAGAGCCAAGACTGGCTGGAGATTTAATGGGTGACCCTGGAAAGAAAGCCAGATGGTGCTGCACGCTCTCCTCAGGCCTGGCTGACGGGGGCCACACACATAGGGGGACCTGAAAGGCCAGGTGAGAACTGCGAGAACCTGGGGTGCACCCCCCACCGCCCACACACAGCCCTGTGGCAAGGGGAGGAGGCTGTAGGTGTGTGAGCACAACCTCTGCCCAAACCCTTGGCTGACCACCAAAGACGAAGACGGAGGGGTGACCCTAGAAAGCCAGGCTAAAATGTAAAAATAAGGAGAAAAACATCTCAGCACAGCCAGCAGTGAGCACACAGCCAGGGGCAGGTCCTGCAGGTTAAATGCAGGCCGCTTGCTAGAAAACAACAAAATGACCACCAGCACCCACTGGGGAAAACAGTAAACATTCAGCTTTGCTATAATGTATTAACTGAAATGTTCAGCTATCAACCAAAATTTCTGAGATGTGCAAATAAACTGGAAAGTAGAATCCAGTTAACAGACTGACTCTCAGTGCGCCTACATGTAGAATTTACCAATATTTCAAGAAAACTAAAGAATATGTTCTAAGAATGAAAGGAAGCTGGGCGTGGTGGCTCACGCCTGTAATCTCAGCACTTTGGGAGGCTGAGGCAGGTGGATCACTTGAGGTCAGGAGTTTGAGACCAGCCTGGCCAGCATGGCGAAACTCCGCTTCTACTGAAAATACAAAAATTAGCCGGGTATGGTGGTGGGTGCCAGTAATCCCAGCTACTCGGGAGGCTGAGGCAGGAGAACTGCTTGAACTCAGAAGGCAGAAGTTGCAGTGAGCCCAGATCGAATCTCTACACTCCAACCTGGGCGACAGAGCGAGACTCTGTCTCAAAAACAAACAAACAAACTCAGCACTTAGAGAGGTAAAGGTGGGAGATTCACTTGAGCACAGAAGTTTGAGATCAGCCTAGCAATGCGGTGAGACCCCCCCAATCTCCACAAAAAGGAAAATAAACAACAAAAAAAATCAACTCAAAATGGGGCCAGGTGCAATGGCTCATGCCTGTAATTCTAGCACTCCAAGAAGCTGAGGTGGGAGAACTGTTTGAGGCCAGGAGTTCAAGACCAGTCTGGGCAACAAAGTGAGACCTGGTCTCCACCAATAATTTTAAAAATTAGCCAGGTGTGGTGGTGCATACCTGTGCTACTCAGGAGTCTTGAGCCCAGACTTCAAGGCTGCAGTGAGCCCTGGTTGTACCACTGCACTCCAGCCTGGGTGACAGAGTGAGACTCTGTCTCAAGATAAAAAAAGTGGATGTTCAAGAGTTTTGGAGAAAGAATTAAAAAAAAAACTCAAAATGGATCACAGATCTAAATGAAAAATGTGCACAAGTAAAGCTTTAGAAGAAAATATAAGACAAATCTTTGTGATCCAGTGATCACAAAGAGTTTTTAGAAATGACACCAGAAGCATATAAGCTACACACTGGGAGAAATTACCTGCAAATTATATAACATCAGAGGACTTGTATCTAGAACATATAAAGAACTTTAAAAACTTAAGTCAAAAAAAAAAGGGCAAAACACCTGAGCAGTTATTTGTAGTATACCAAGAGGGTATAGCAGCCCAGGCACTGTGGCTCATACCTGTAATCCCAGTACTTTGAGAGGCCACGACAGGTAGATCACCTGAGGCCAGGAGTTCGAGACCAGCTTGGCCAACATCTTGAAACCCCATCTCTACTAAAAAGACAAAAAATTAACTGGGCATGGTGGGGTGCACCTGTAGTCCCAGCTACTCGGGAGGCAAAGGCAGGAGAATCACTTGAACTCGGGAGGTGGAGGTTGTAGTGAGCTGCACTCCTCTCTGGGCAACAGAGCGAGACCCTGTCTCAAAAACAAAGAAAAAAGGTATGCTAATGGTAAATCTACACATGGAAGGTCTTCCTCAGTAAGAAGCCAACCCTCCAACATGCTGATTTTGGATGGCTAGTCTCCAGAACTGAGAGAACATTTCTGTTGCCTTAAGCCACCTGGTTTGTTGATCATTTTGCCCTGACAACAGTGTCTTTTAAGGAGATGGCGTGTGTGTGTGGTCAGAGCTGTGCTGTGACTTGCTGTGGTGGGGAGAGGGGCCAGAAGGCAGAGTGGCCCTCGGAGACCTGTTAGGAGAGTTTCACAGCGAGGCGGTGGTGATTTAGACAGGGGTGCTGCCCGCACAACAGAGGAGGAGGAGGAGGAGCAGCAGCAGGACGGACATGGGTGGGGGCGCGGGCGGGTGGTGGTGCTGACCAGGCTGGTCTGCTTCTGGTTTGCACACCAGAGGCTGGAGGAGGCACCTCAATAGAAGTGACCAGCAGGCAGTTGGGGATGGGGATCTGTAACCCAGGAGGTCTGGAGTCGCTGAGGTGCAGACAGGAAGAGAAAGAGGAAGCAGGAGCAGAAATGGTACCGTCTAGAGAGAGAGAGGGAGCTGGGGACGGGCCAAGAGGAGCCTGGGGGACTGCCAGCTACCGGGAGGCAAATGAAAATGGATGCTGAGGCGGTGGAGTCAGAGGCAGGGGAAGCCAGAGAGTGTGGGGCTCAGGAGAGTGGCTGGTGATACCAGAAGCCACCGAGGGGGTCAAGCTGGAGAGGACTGAAACCATCTCTGGACTTAGTGACCTGGGGGACACTGGAGGCCTTGGGAGAGACGTTTAGTGGAGAGGTGGCAGGAGGCTAAGAGTGCACGCCAGGTCCCAGAACAAAGTGCGGTGTGGAGAATTGACTAGAAAGGCCAGGAGGATGGTGCTGTGGGAAGGAACTCTGGTGGCATGCCCAGAACACCGGTGTATGGCTGTGAGTGAAAACAACCTTCTTTCCCACGATGTGTGGAAATAGAAGCCAGAATGGTATATCTGTTAGAGAAATAAATGGAACCTAAGAGCCATTAAATCAATGTGGTGTTCAATGTTGCATCACTTCCTATCTGTTTGACGCAGACATGAAATATATATATATATATATATATATATATATATATATATATATATGTTTGTTTTTTTAGATGGTGTCTTGCCCAGGCTGGAGTGCACTCTCTCGATCTTGGCTCATGATGTAGCCACCCCCAC